>ML244237.1:0-63540 GCA_005239495.1 Nicotiana undulata
GGACGAAAATAATCCTATAATTTGTGAAAAAATATGTGATGCAGCTGAAAAATACAGATTTTTCAGATTATTAATCATGGAATTTCCTGCGAAAATACAGATTTTTTCAGATTTCTACCGTAAAATAGTATTTCCAGAAAGCTGTAATTAGTACAAACAGTGACATTCACATACCTAAAAACGTTCAGCTACGTATTAGGAAATCTTTGAACAGACATTGTTAAAGCCTAACTGAGATTCAAAAAAATTTCACTCCAAATCAGTTGAGATTCATAATTTTAAGCTCCAAACGACAATACTCATATGATTTTGTTCTCAAATCATCCATGAAAATTTCGATCGAGAACGCTAGCTTATTCGAACAACTCAGTAATGGCTAATAGGGACCTGGGTTCTTTGAATTAATCTCACGATTTAGAATTTTCAGCTCAAAATATAGAGACAAACAAACAATATAACCAACACAACCCACAAACAATTTAACTAACAAAAAATTGAACCCAGCTCAAAATACAGAGACAAAATTGAATGAAATCACAAAGAAGCTTACCCTTTCGCCTGAGAATCTTGCGGAGCAACAACATACGACTTCGAATTTCAGATCTATGCAGCAAAAATCATGCAATTTCGAAAATTTTCTTCTATTTTTCACACATTAACCCTAGATTCACATTATGCCGCTTCATGAGGAAGAATCCATTGGCAAGAAGAGTGGTGTTTTCTTCAGAGGCAACTCTTCTATGTCTTGGAGACTGATTTGGAAGAGAGGACTTCAGAGATGCGTGTTTGCCCTAAATGCCCTAAATGTCTGTCTTTTAACACCTTTTATGTTTTAGACGGATATTTGGCGACGGCTTAGTGACGGATTGAATTCCGTCGCGAATAATAACTAGAGTAAAATCTTAAGGAATTAGATTTAGCAACGAAAATCGCGACGGAATAATTTTTGTCGGTAATATTGTCTAAATGAAGCTTTATTTTAAAGAAACCAACGACCAAAATTTTGTCGCAATAACCTTTGTAATGTCTTGATAAATAAAATGAATGCAGCGACGGACTTTTTGACGTTAAATCCGTCGCTAGATTTTAATAATTTTTGTCGCCACACTTTCGTCGCTAATTTTGTAGCTAAAATAAGGCGCTAATGTTTAGCGCCAATTTGTAGCGACGAATATTAGTGTTTATCGCTGGTCCGTCGCTATATTTGATACAATTCTTTTGGTTGCTTATTTGGCGTCAAACTACAAAATTTGTCGCTAATCTGTCGTTATGTAGCGACGGATTATCTCTTGTCGCTAAATTCCGTCGCTAAACGCTGTTTTTTTTGTAGTGTACCATCATTGGCCAATAATATCCCATCCTTTTTATATGGAAGTGGAGCTTCGGTCCAGACTGGTGCGACCCACATACCCCAGAATGGGCCTCTTGCAAAGCTTGGAGTGCTTCTTCTTCCCCGAAGCATCGCAAGAGTACTCCCTCGAATGACCTTCTGTATAGAGTATCTTTGTAGTAAAGGAAGAGAGGTGCACAACGACGGATCTCAGTCCTTATCCTTGAGTTTTCTGGAAGTGTCCCATAGCATAAGTAGTCAATAATGGGTTGTCGCCATTCTTCTTTCTCAACTTCAGAAACAGCGACAAGATGCTTAAGTTCATTTTCTTCACCTTCAGCCTCATTTAGTGGCGGTACTACCCATTTTTGGCAGACAGTAACTTGCTCCTGATCAGGCAGGGTTAATGATGAAGCTAGGGCAGCTAAAGCATCAGCCTTCTTATTTTCTTTCCTTGGAACATGCTGAATAGTCACATCACCGAGCCACCCCATTAACTTTTTAGTGTAATCATGATAAGGGCGTAGTTCGGGCTTCTTAACCTCATAGCTACCCAAAAGCTGATTGACCACTAACTGGGAGTCACCAAAGACTTGCAATTGCAATTGCTTCATATCAACGGCCATTTGAAGCCCAAGTATTAATGATTGATACTCAGCAACATTGTTGGAACAAAGTTGTGTCAAGGTGAAGGAGTAGGGCAAGACTTCACCTTGGGAGGTGACGAATACTACGCCAGCACCATCTCCCTCACGATGCGCAGCACCATCAAAGTAGCAGTTTCATTCCTAACTGTTCAAGCCTTTAGATCTGTCTTTGACAGAGATTTTACTTTCTAGTCAAAGGGGCTTTACCTGATGGATAGAATCTTCTACATATTCCATGGAGGTTGAACTTAAACGACCATTGCGTCATCATCAGGCAGTTCGTCAGTTAGCTCCCAGTCATAAGGTATCGGATGATCTGCCAAGAAGTCTGCCAATGCTTGTCCTTTTACAACCTTTTGAGGGATGTACAAAATCTCAAATTGTTGAAATTGGAGATACCATCTCTCTAGTCGATCACTAAGAACAGGTTTTGACATCACGAACTTGATGGGATTTGCTTTGGAAACAAGACGGACAACATGAGCTTGAAAGTAGTGCTTCAACTTTTGAATTGAGAAGACTAGCGCCAAACACAGCTTTTCAATTGGCGAAAAATTCAGCTCATTTGGTGTCATCATCCTACTCAAGTAGTAAAGGGAGTTTTCTTTCCCCTTATTATTTCCTTGGGCCAACAGTGCTCGAACAGACCTTTCTTGCGCTGCAATGTATAGTATCAATGGCTTTCCAGGTATAGGAGCTGCTAAAACTGGAGGCTTTATCAAGTAGTCTTTGATACTTTCCAAGGCGTTGCTACAAGTTTGGTCCCACTTGAAAGGAACGCCTTTCTTCATGAGGCGACTAAATGGTTGGCACCTTCAAGCTAGGTTTGAGATGAATCTCCTAAGGTATGCTAGCTTTCCTTGCAGACTTTTCAATTCATGAATATCCCGAGGCTCGGGCATTTTCAAAATAGCATCCACTTTGGCTTGATCAATTTCGATCCCTCAATGTCGGACAATGAAACCAAGGAACTTTCCAGAAGTAACTCCAAAGGCACATTTCAATGGGTTCATCCTAAGTTGGTACCTCCGGAGCAACTCAAATACCATTCTCAAGTCTTTCAAGTGGTCGCCCTTCTTTCTTGATTTTACCACTAAGTCGTCGACATAGCATTCGACATTCTTGTAGAGAAGATGGTCGAAAATATTCTGCATAGCCCTTTGGTAAGTAGCACCAGCATTTTTCAAGCCAAAAGGCATTACCTTGTAGCAATAAATACCCTTGGGGGTGCGGAATGCAGTAAGCTCTTCATCTTTTGGTTCCATGCGGATTTGGTTATAGCACGACGAACCGTACATGAAAGACATTGCCTCGTAACCAGTAGTAGCATCGATCATCAGCTCTGGAATAGGAAGCAGGAATTCATCTTTGGGACATGCATTGTTGAGATCCCTGAAGTCAACACATACTCGAATCTGTCCATTCTTCTTCCTTACAGGTACAATACTTGAAACCCATGTTGGGTATTTAACTTCTCGAATAAATCCAACTTCAATGAGTTTGTTATCTTCGGTTTCAATCAGGGGAACCAAGTCCGGCCTAAAGCGCCTTTGAGCTTGCTTAACAGGACGAGCGTTATTCTTGACCGCAAGGTGATGGACTGCCACTTTAGGGTCCAAGCCAGGCATTTATTTGTAACTCAAGCAAAGACATCCCTAAACTTCTTGAGTAACTCAATATAAGTTCTTTCTCCATCAACTTCTAGTAAAGCACTTAGGTAGGTGGGTCTTGGTTCTTCATCAGTGCCAAGGCTAACTTCTTTTAAAGCATCAACAGTTGCCTTCACCCCTTCTTCAAGTTCCAGGGGAGCATCTTTCGCATCTTCCTCTTCTTGAGGGTCCCCATCATTGAAAGATATGTGATAACACGGTGAAACATCGTCTAATTTCTCATCATCCTCCATTAGAGATAAAACACCATGCTCGCTTTGTGCAGTAACATAATACGAAGAACCCATACTTTCTTCGTGTTCATCACTTTCTTTAGTGTATACCACAGTGTATGGCTTCACCTTCAGTACTTCATCACACGAAACCATGACTTCTGTTTGTCGCCTCATTCTAGAAGGAACCAAACTTTGGAAATCTTTAGAGATCCTCTGAATTTTGGGAAAAGCGGGTGTTCTTGTATTTCGATAATTTCTCTGGAACTTATTCCCCTTCTTTAGTGGACCCAATCTCTCAAATACGGAAGCTCTCACAGTTGATTTTCCAAGTCTGTCAAAAATAGAAGGCCTGTTAGAAGCGGCGGATTCGTCTTCTACAGTGATGTGATTTCTACTCGCCCTTCTGATGGATATGCGCACTGGTGACGGTTTCTTGTATCCCAAACCTTCACGTGGTGTCCTCGTTGCAGCTTCTGATGGGAGCTTCCCTAACTTTGACGGTTCATCGGGATTGTATCCAGCTTTCGCAAATAGCTTGTAAGCATTAGGATCAAAACCTTCATTTGTTCTCTTTGTAGGGAGTTCCACATTCTGCAAAGGATTTTGAGCTCCCTGCAAGCGGCTTCGAGGACAACTTTACTGCCTCAATTCGTTTCACCGAAAGAGTTAACTCCTTTAGTGTGTTGGTTTGGAGATTAGATGATTCGCCCTCGTCTTTCTTCCTTTTAGGGACATATTGGAGCTTAGGACTTACTTTCTTTCCATAAGATGCAATATCCCCTCTATGAGATTTATTTACGTTGGGTTGTACCTCCTCAGTAAAAACTTTGGATTTACCGATAGTTACCTCAGCTCTTTTAGCTATGGGCTCGTCATTCTTGATTTTATGCCATCATCAACTTTTAGCTCCTTCACAATGTGGTTCTTCAAGTAGAACTTTGCATCAGCGAAGTGTGACTCTACCTCAATGAATGGCGCATCATCGGCAATTATCGTCTTCTCGACTTCACCCTCATAGTATTTTAAACATTGATGGTAGGTAGACGGAACTACTTTATTCTCATGTATCCAAGTCCTTCAAAGCAAGATATTGTATGAAGTCTTCGCATCGATCACATGTAGCCATGCACTTGATGGCATATCTTCAATGGTGATTTCCATCCTGATCGCGCCTATGGATCTTTTTCCCCCTTAGTTGAATCCTTGGATCATCACACGACTTTCTGAGAGTTCGTTCATGGGAATACCAAGTTGTTTCACAGTGTGAATTGGCAAAATGTTCACTGAGGATCCTCCATCAACGAAAATTTGGTTTACCCTTTCATCACGCATATAGCCAACCAGGTACAATGGGCAGTTATGAGGAGTGTCACCTAGTAGAAGATCGTCATTTGTGAACGTGACTCTTTCCTCGCAAGCATTAACTTCTTGAGGAGTGGTCTCGATGAGCTTTTCCGAAGAGGGTGACAATGGTAGGTCATCACTCTTTTCTTTCCCTTCGTCAATATGGCAACAAGAGGCATCAATACCCCCATGGAAAATCTTCGTGCGGAACCAACTTGGTAAAAACTCCTCCAAGGTCACTGGATGTCGTGGCTTTTGAGGGTGGTACACCTCCGCTTTTGCTTTCTTTAAGTGCTTAACTAGATTCCATATCCTTGGTCTTCTTACCACCATTTTTCTTGTTGGTTGTTCTACCGATTCTCTTGGTGGGCTCCTTTTGTGGCGCCTACGTCGAGTCACCAACGTCCAACCTCCATTGTCTTCAGGTTGATCATCTTCAACTTTGTGGTTTTCCAGTAATTTTTCATCTTTACTTTCTTTAAAACCACATAATTCATCTGGACTGAATGAGCCAAAGGTGATAGAAACTTAGTTTGTGCTTTCTTTTTCATCTTCAAGCTCTATCTTCTTTTCACGAGCCAAGTCCATAACTTTGTCCTTGAAGACAAAGCACTTCTCTAGAGGGTGGCTCACAAGTCGATGATATTTGCAGTAATTTGGGTCATCAATTTTCCTAGCTTCATTTGGTCTCTTCATCTCCGGAAGCTCAATGAGATTTAACTCGAGGAGTTCTTCAAAAATAGTTGGCACATCAGAATCTAGAAACGGGTACTCTTTCTCCTTCATTTCTTAGAGTCAACTTTCCACTTGGTTTATCTTGAAACGGAGTGGATTTCATACTTTGCTTCTTGCTCACCTTCGTCGTGAACTTCAAGGGTGATGTGTTGACATTCATAGCTTCTTTATTTTCAGATTTTGGTACAAACTTGATCCATTTTATGACTTCTTGCTTGTCGTTCCCTTTGCGAGGTTCATAGATGGGAAACCTTTTATTTTCGGGGGAGACCATGCTCAAATCCATGTCATGGGCACGAGTTGCAAGTTCTTCAAATGTGCTAGGCTTGATACCTTGCAGGATGTAACGCAATACCCAATGCATACCTTGGATGCACATCTCTATACCAGAGGCTTCACTAAGCCTGTCTTTACAGTTGAGGCTTGCATTCCTCCAACGATTGATAAAGTTGATAACTGGTCCACTCTTCCGTTGACGAGTATTTGTGAGTTCTATCATACTCACAGTACGTCTCGTGCTATAAAAGCGATTGAGGAATTCTTGCTCTAGTTGATCCCATCTATCAACATATCCAGCCTCGAGGTCCGTGTACCAATCAAAAGCATTTTCTTTTAATGAGCGGACAAACTGCTTGACGAGGTAATCTCCATAAGTTCCGGCATTGTTGCATGTCTCAACGAAGTGCGCCACGTGTTGCTTTGGATTGCCTTTTCCATCAAACTGTTGAAATTTTGGAGGTTGATAGCCAGCAGGCATCTTCAACATATCAATCCTTGCAGTGTACGGCTTTGCGTAGGTAAGGGAAGACTTGATAGCAACTTCATACTTGCTTTTGATAGTTCCTTCGATGAACTCCTTCAGTTGATCGATTGGAATCATCCCTTCAGACGAGATAGGGATAGCATTATTGGATGCAACTTGTCTTGCGGGAGGATCAATCTCTTGAACTTCTGGGAGTTTGCCAGGTGCATAGGTGGATTCTTCTTCCATCAAGATTCTGACCCTGTCTGTTAGCTTGTCAATTCTAGCATCTTGATTTTGCATGTATTTGATCAAGCTAGCGATTGCTTCCGTCAGGTTTGCCAACTGCTCCTCCACATATGAAGTGTTTGTCACCATGGCTTGCATGATTGTTGTGGACGATGGAGAGTAGCACGAATTTTCACACAGATTGATCCTTGATTGGCTCACGCTCTTTGGTGTAAGTGGGGAGGATCCATCACTTGAAGTGTCAT
The DNA here is from genome assembly GCA_005239495.1 of Nicotiana undulata. Lineage (NCBI taxonomy): Eukaryota > Viridiplantae > Streptophyta > Magnoliopsida > Solanales > Solanaceae > Nicotiana > Nicotiana undulata. The sequence goes on from ML244237.1 coordinate 7,178, forward strand.
CATTTTCCTTCAAGGAAGAGCTTGGATCCGGAGAGGTCAAGTAGAGCAAGAGTCTTCTTGATCTTTTCAGCAACATCGCTTCCTCCTTCGTGTGCGTTCGTGGAAGATCTTGCTCCTTTCGAGGATGAAGATCCGAAAACAGGGGTAGATGCAGACGGCACTTGGGTGCTTGTTGTCCTAACGAGCTTGCTTTTCTCCTCGTAACTGGTCCAAAGCTTCCAAAGGTAACATCGAGGATGTTTTCCACATCAGCATAGAACCTGGAATTAGCAGCCTTGGCGGAAGTTGAACTGGAGTTGATTTTTTTGGAAACCATTTCGTTGTTCCTGAACTTTGATGATTGAAAAGTTGAGATGAGAGTTAGAGATTGTCCCACCAGGCGTGCCAGAATTTGTAGACAATAAATTTCGTCGAGAAAATAAAATCAAGACCGAAAAATATTGCAACAATCGTAGTATTTTATTTCAAATATTTGAGTGTTACAATCTCTATGAATTCTCTGATTCTACTTTTCTAGTATAAATTCAAGGGCCTTTGAGCTTGATCTTGAATTTGAATTTGATTTATCCGTCGCCAACACTTTGATTGTTGCAACGAATGGAATCACGAACAAGTAGCCTTGATCTTGAATGCTTTGTATTTGATTTTACTTCGTTCTTGATCTTGAATACTTGAAATTTTCTTCGTTCTTGAGCTTGAACTTGATTTCTTGAACGTGAACTTGACTGCTTGAAGCTTGAAACTTGTAGAGAAATTTGCGGTGTTTGATCCACGAGCTCTCTCTTGCTTCTTGTTATAACTTCTGGTCTCTTTTCAGGGTTATGAAGACCCCTATTTATAGTACTGGAAGGGAGGAGTTGTGATAAGAACAAACTCTTTCGGACCAATCAAATTGAAGTGTGACATGGCCGCATAATTGGCCAGAACATGTCACTTGCACACGTGGCGCAATTTTTATTGGCCTTTTAATGTGACTTGTCATGCTGTGTCATTTTGACACGTGGCATGGTCCCATTGGCTCTTCCGTTTGACTTGGTGTGCCACGTCATTTGACACGTGGGCATCAATATTGGCCTCTAGGAAGATGAATTTTGGGCTTAATGAAGTGAGTTCATCATTTGTAGCCCAATTAAATAGGCTAGCCAATGGATTAAGGCTTATTTATTTAATCCATATATACATATGGTCTTATATAATTAATCCAATTATATTAGCCCGTAGTATTTATTTGGACTAGTATATTTAAAATATAGTCCAAATTATTTATTGAAGTTAAATTCAATAAATTTTACATGCCTACACATGCAACGCACGTTCAGAGAGACTAGTATTCTACGAAAAACAGGAACAAGAAATACAAAAATTAACCGAACAAACGAAGAACGTTATGTATTGAGGATACAAAAATTGGTAGCAGTGTGTACTCGACGCACAGCACTTCTTAAGGAATGATGGAAATGCGCACACTTCCACTCTTCTTATGGGTGCTTTCTTCATTCCAACATTCTAGATTTGGTTAATTACTAAACACTTAACCTACTTCAACAAAGAATGGGGAGCATTTGAGGAAGTTACAAATTGGAATCGCTAAAATTTTAGCAATTAATGAATCTCTTTTAATTCGCCTGAGACCATTCAACCTCAAATCTTGCTAGTTTTGTACACGTCAAACCAGTTTTCTTCCTACTAATATATATTTCCTGGGGGTTATCGTAATTACAAACACAACTTAATCTCACGTTTTGCCTCCACGCAAAATCGCCTTACCTTGCCTAATTCGCTAGAAGACAGAATTAGAACTGCTTTTAGAAAAATAATGGCACGGGCACATTGAACTTTCAAATACTCATTTTCAACCAATAGAAACTCTTTTCAAGGACCCAATTTTGTACGCACAATCATATGGTAAAATTAATCAACCTGCCATTCTCACCCTACTCCTTAAAGATATCTACAACAATAGCTTAAATTTTATGTTTGATATTGCAGAAAAATAGCTAAAGATAAAGCATTGAGCATCGATCATCACCTGCTAATATCTCTCATCTTCATCACTCATTAAGCTGAAATTGTCAACAATAGATTTGAAAATCTACCAACGCAAGACTTTGAAAATACATTTCTACAACTAGCACAAGAGTTACATATGCCTACAAAAAGTCTGAAGCAGAAAATACCGACTTCCCATAAATTCTTAGCATTTATGATTAGGCGATGCTGACAAAGCAAAAACAAAGTACACATTGAACTAATAAAATATTCCATGTGCCATGAAAATGATATGAAATTCAAACTAATACGAACTAACAGCCTAGTTGTGAACAAGAACACCAGAACACATTCCCTCAAACAATTTCATCAGATAACAAGTTCACCTTGGGGCACCATACATCTGATTAGCATCATACTGTGCATAACCAGGCTGGGGTGAGACACTCTTCACGTAACCAGCAGCAGCAGGTACAGTTGCATAACCACCTGATTGAGCCATGGATTGATCATAACCAGGCTGAGCCGGGGCTGCAGCAGGAACTGCGGCTGGTTGAGCATAAGCTTGCTGTCCAGTATATGGTGCGCTATAAGTAGATGAAGCCTGAGCACCACTGTAAGTTTGGTCAACTGGTGCCTGATAATAGCCTGCACTGTTTGTCGCCTGCTGTTCAGTGTAAGCCGGCTGTGAAGGGTAGGAACTGTAACCTCCAGCAGGGGCTGCTTGGGCATAAGCAGGAGGTTGTTGTGGTACAGGCTGACCATATCCAGGAACAGGCTGGGCACTCTGCTGAGGATACCCAGGACCAGAAGCTGGAGCAGCTTGTGGGTGATTGTATCCATCGGCGGTAGCGGTGGATCCATATGCAGGGTAAGTTTGTTGCATTTGCCCACTGGATGCATAGGGGTATTGCTGCTGCTGCTGCTGCGGCATACTAGCACCATATCCTTGAGTTGATGGAGCTGGACCCTGCTGATATGGCACTTCTCCAGGTTGATTAGCCCTGGGATGGCTGTAAGGTTGCGAATGGGAAGCCTGTGGATGCATACCATATGAAGGAGGTTTACCGTATTGTTCGTGTGTGCCATAGCTGGGATGTGCACCACTTTGAGGGTAAGATGTTGGCTGAGAAGGTCCATGTCCTCCATACTGATTCTGTGGTGCCATCTGGTGATCATATTTTACATCAGTGTATCCATGCCCATAGCCTTGTCCATGCTGTGCTTGGTGATGAGGGTATGACTGGCCATAATCTGGACCATGTGCCTGCCCATAGTTGTAGTTTGCCTGAGAAGGCAGACCCGTTAAAGGAGGACCAGAAAGCATGAGTAAGAATTTTAAAGAGGGAAGCAAATTCTGAGGCATTGGCTATGTAGTGCAATTAATAATTATAAACACCAACCTGTGACTGAGGGCCCTGCATAGAGGCTGGAGGCCTTTGCTCCCAACCCTGACCAAATCCGCCTCTTGGTGCTTGCTGTGGAGGATAATTTCCATAGGCAGGAGGTGGATATTGTGGGCTGCGAGATGAATATTGTCCTCTTTGATGGTAATCATAACCTGGAAACTGCCCAGGATGACCACCTCGGGGTCCCCATTGAGGGGGAGCAGCTCCGCCACGTGGGCGAAATGCCTGTTGACCATAACCCGAAGATTGTGTTGATGTCCTTACAGGCTATCACGCCATTGTGAAAAAGAAAGACATCTAGAGAAGTTAGCCACATGATTGCAGATTCAAACAGAAAATATAAGCGTAAAAATAAGACAAGCTCAGGAATAGCTGCCAGGAAACGAAGTAAATGAAACTCGTAGATGCTTGAACTGTAGCAGGGTGACAACTGCAAGAAAACACACATACACAGATCCAAAGATTGTACTTGCCTTGAGTTATAATAAAACGTGAATAGTAAATAGCAAGAGCATTGATGACAATGCAAAGAATAAAAGCAGAATTGGCAATCTAATGACGCTTCAAGAAAATATCAAACACAACTGCCAAAATGGGATCAGATGGTCGCCCATAAAACTATCAAGGAAAAGAGATTGAAGTTTCTTGATACTATTTCAGATAACTAAACAAACCATCATCTGAAATTTAGTACATACATATCAAGCATCTTCAAAAAACATGCACATAGTATCCAAGAGGCAGAACTATCAATATCCAGTCTTGAATAAAAGAACATCTTTTTTATTGCATTCAATTGTGTAATACCATGGTTGTCAAACTACTTCCAAACACCACGTGTTAATGCAAGTCAAAAGGCCGACTATTCAGTTCTCCTATGTTCAAGATAATATGAGATCAGATTTCATCATGGATATAGTACACTCAATAAAGATGATTTAACTAGTGAAGGCATTCTGCAACATGGTGTCTTGCATAGAGCATAGGGTATCCAGAGAGTACTCTTCTAATATAATAACCTTACTATTATTATCGTTTTTAGTTTTTAAGTCTCGAAGCAATCTTACCAACTATTAACATCTGCAATGGCGAGGGTTAATGCTTGATACCTCTCTTCGGTGGTCGAGAGTGAATAGTAGTTGTCTATGGCTACACCAACGCAATGCTGCGATGTCAAAGACAAAATCCAAATCTGCATTTTTAAAGCCAACCAATTCGAAATTGGCACCCATTGACAAATATAAATCACGGCAACCGACATCCCATTTCAATACAACATTCTCTTTAACTGTATTCAATTGACCCGGCACACAAACTTTTATGAACGTTCACTAAGAAACAAGCTCCCATCATGTGACATTTTTCTTCATCTCATGCAAAATGCCTACTCACCATAAATAACAGAGTAACCACTACAAGATAGGCAATTAATTTAATCCTAAGAGAACATTAATACATTCCTTCAGCAGTTCAGATCTAGCAAAGTCACCAACTGGAACTTGTAAACAATGAATAGCAAGGCAGTAGTACAGTACCATATTCTACCTAAACAAGTGCCTTAGTAAAACCATTAAGAGAGTTTTCACACTGACCCCTTGTAAGCAGAGAACTTTATGCCCCCCCCCCCCCTAGTGACACTAAGAAACATGCAAATGTTCCAAAAACTCGTTGGCTCCCTCCTACTGGTAAGAGCCATACTAGTACTTCAGAAGATCAGCTAAATACGTTTATTCTTAACATGTAACTTCTAATTGAACTTGTAAATTGTCATTATATAAAAGAATAAATCAACTGCTAAACAGAAAACGGGAGGCATAATTTCATTTTACAAGATTTTCCATAACACATACATCAAATTCAACAGATGTTGCACATCAACAAATTATACCGAGTTATTTTTTGATAACTGAGTAAACTCGGGGCAGCCTCCCATCATCTACCCTTCTCAACTTGAACATTAGGCTTTTTCCGGTATCAGGGTTTGAGCTCGTGACATACGCCTAACTCACACATCATGCACTGCGCTCTTGCCACTAAAGTAAAGCCATGAGGGCTCAAAATATACTATGTTATATAAAGAACACATTGCTTTATGTTACTTGAGTCCGAGATTTGCATCTGAAATTTACTGATAGTTCCTAAAACATACATTTCTGTCCAAAATACCAGGCTCAAGCCCGATTGTAGGCATGTCACAGTATCAACTATGCGTATTCAAGAAACAGTTACTTATAGAAAAAGTGTTCAAGAAATGGCCATTAACATAGATGAAATGAAATTCGCTTATATCAGAAATACTGATCTGAAATATTAAACTGCATTGAATACACCTAAATGGACCTCACACAAGCGCACTTAAAGAATAAGGCAGAATCCAAACAAACCTGACTCATGACTTCTTTGATCATCTCTCTTGCCATATCAATTTGCTTGTTATCACCAGTCACTCGCACTGTTCTTTCTTTAGATTCTTTTCCATCAGAAGGAAGTGGAACCAGCTAGGGAAATAGTAGAACATTAATTTTGATAATTTAACCAAGTGAAGTGATTGCCTCTAATAGTAAAACTACTTTGCACAAAATATGTACCAACAGAAATCATAGGGTTATCAATACCTGAATTCGTGCCCCTGATCTTGTCTGAAGGCTCTTTATAGTCTCCCCACCTTTTCCAATAATTAAACCAACCTAGAGCAAGAGAAGAAAGAAGACAGGCCCTTGTCAATCATGGAAACTAAAGAATCAAACATAATAACCTCCTCTGCCCCCACAAAGTCCCCAGTCGAATTGGGGAGGGACGAAAGGTAAAGAGAGTGGAACAAGAAATACAACCTTCTCATTTGGAACTTGTATCTCGATCTGTTCTCCAACCACAGCCTGCACAGTGCCAAAGCCTCTAGCCACAAGTGCAGGAGAACCACCCGCATCCGCCTAGAGAGTCAACATTGTGAACCATAAAAGTTGGAAAGATGACAAAAGGAAATGGTCATAAGACAAACCACACACCTCAGCTATGACATCCTTTATTAATTTTTCAGCTTTATCTATATTTTCTAATGTTCCAATCAGTTCGACAGGCCTGGTTGCAGCATGTGGATCTGTATCAGCGTCACGCATTATCTGAATTTTAGCTCCCGAGTTGTATTGCAGGTATCGAATAGTATCCCCGGATTTTCCAATAAGAACCCCAACCTGTACCAGTTTTACATAGAACTCTATAAGATTCAAGTCAAATGCTGGACAAGGTGAAATAGCACACAGGAGGACCAAACAATATCCACTGCGAATTCTACAAGGATCAACTTAATCATGACCAAAAATTCTTATCACCAGGTTTTCTTGATTTAAAATTTTCATATTGTGTAGCTCAGAAAATATCCGTTTCTGTTGCACTCTTTAACATCAAAAGAAATAGTCATTTTCCCACATGAAAGTGACTCAATTCAGCACACAAATGATATACTTTAGAGCTTGTTAAACTGGCTGCTTATGTTACGAAATGCCAGGAGTTCTCCACATGCCTAGCTAGTTACCCCACTAGGAGAATATAAATTCAGACTTCATAATTAACAAATCAATTTTTTCAACAAGATGTCGTCTTCTCATCACCTTATTATTGGGGACCTCCATTTTGCGTGTAATTGTTTGATCATCAGAGGCTGGATGCCCTTGATCAAGCTGAACACCCTCTGTTTCAGGCGCTTCAGCTGATGGCTCCTGAATGTCACCTTTAGACGGCTCATGGACCTGTGTACTCTTCTCTGCATCAGGCTCCTCAATGTCACCTTCACCTTTAGAAGGCTCATCGACCTGTGTACTCTTCTCTACATCAAGCTCCTCAATGTCACCTTTAGATGGTTCATCTACCTGTGAACTCTTCTCTGCCTCGGAAATCTTTTCAGCATCAGAATGTTCAACATCCCCTGTTTGCTGATCAGCATCAGCAGGTTGTTCGCTAACTGATTCGGGAGCTTCCGTGGCTACTTCTTGAGAAACCTCTGGGTGAGTATCATTCTTTTCTGCATCTGACGGCTGCACATTGTCATCTTCTTTCGGCTCTTCCTCTATCTTCTCCTCGTAACCATTTTGAGCTGCTGAAAAAACAGTAAAAAGATGAAAACAAGCTTTACCACATCAGACTTCCCATACACAATCTTTGATATTTCTCACATTTTACAACAATTCCAAATCCCTAAGAGAACTCTTGAACAAAATATCAACTCGCAATAAACATTCACTACATAGATATCCACTCTTTCTACACAGCCCACTTCAAGTACGCAGCACAAAACACAATTCCCTTTCTCAAGTATTTCCCAGAAAGATCAAAAGTAGTTCCTCAAAACAATTTTCCACCACAATAATTTCACATCATAAGGACCTAAAATACTGCACATACCATAATGCAAGGCATAAGGCAACACCCCAACATCAACAACAACTACGCCTCAGTCCCAAATAAGTTGGGGTAAGCTATATGAATAGTGACCATGTTATCCCATTTAAACTCATATCATGCAATATTATGCAAAATGCAAATAAAAAGTCGTAGAAGTTCTGTAGATTTTCTAAACGTATAAATCTCTGAAAGGCTAAATCACTCCAAGAAATGCAAGACATAAAGCAAACCACATAAGAAAATAAACCAAAATGATCAGCTTTATCTCTGTACAAGAAAAAAACCCCAATAACGACCAAGAAACTGCACAAAAATCATAATGCAAAACTTTAAAACAACCTAAACTCTACCAAGGGTTAGCTTCAATACCTAATCCATTAGCTTTGTTATCCTCCAAACGAGGTCTTTTAGCTTCGGACCCATCAAAATCTTCCTCATCAGCCGGTTTTTGCACGGAATCCGACTCCGTTTCCGGTTTCGGGTCCGACCCGACTTCTTCAGGTTCCAAATCTTCCAGCTTTCTCTTGTGATGATCCGATGGAACCGGGCCGCTTGTTGTTGTTGCTTCCACCATCACTTCTTTCTCTGCCATTTTCTCTGATCCAAAATGACTATGCTTTTCACTATATCAGACTGTGTAGCAAAAGTGCAATCCGAAAAAAATTGGTTGAAGAGAGAAGAGACAGCAAAATAGAGATATGCTTATGAGATTTTTATATATAGGGGAAGTTGGTTAGATTTTTTTTTCTTTTTTGTCAGTACGTCGAGATTGATTAGGGTTGGGTTACTAGGGCTTGTAGCCCATGTTGGTGATGGGATATTTGGGCTATCCGTAATGGGTTACTTGGGCTTTTTTGTTAGTAGGCCCATGGCTTTTGCCCAGAAGTAGTTTCAACTAGCAAAAAATTAGGGGCATTTGCATTTATACCCGCTTTTTGGGTCATCTTTTAACTTATATCCACTTTGCATAAAAAAATTGCAAGCGTATCCACTTTTCGCGTAACTTCAGACATACGGGCCTAAAGTAGGTTTGAACTTCAGAATGTTTTGCTTGAAGTGTAACAAAACTTCAGCAAAACTTCATATTGTTAAACTAATTAAGTAAGGAGATAATGGGTAAATCCTAGTTAAATATAATAAATTTTAGATCTAAGATTAATAGATATCAATGATATGGGATCGCATTCAAGGTTATTAAATACATAGAATGTGCTCAATGATTGTCAATGAATGGGAGAATAACGGTAGGCAATAAATATGATAAATATCAATAAATGTAAATAGGAGGAATTAATCACCCAAATATTGAATAATATGGATGATTCCTCCTTCTGAAAAACAATGTGTGATAACTAAATATGAATATGGACAAAGTATTCTTGGATCTTGTGAGTGGAAAGGTAAAATAAACAATGAAATCAATCACGACAGCAAGACAAGCTTTTTGTATATTCTCTCAATAGTCAACTTCTTACAAGTGTTCTTATCAGAAAAATGAAGATCCTCTTTTTGTTCCCTATCTCTTACTATTTATAAGGGATATTCTTAGGAAACCTTAAAATGTGCACTCAGGAGAATATTCAACAGAATATTGCTTTTCGTAATTGTAATACTATCCTAGCCATTATTACTACTCTTCTCTACTCGACCTCGGTCTCGATCTCTCGCTTGGCGACTCCTCGCTATTGGGCCCTGGTAGACCTCGGCCATAACTCTTCCATTTGCATTCGCCGAACCTAGTCGGATTTTAACACATACAGTTAGTCCCTCCGCTTACTGAGGTCGTCTTCTTGGTCAACCTCAGTGAGCGGACTTTATCTACAGCCGGTCAGGAGAAATTCCGGCATGATGGCCAAGGAGAAGTGACCATCATTGAAATATTGACATGTCGTTCCAAGGTCCGTGGTCAGCGAGGTAGGCGTATGATGACGTCACGGCCACGTGCGTCATCATTGCGCATCTTCCCGACATGCAACATTGTTTCTCGAGCCTTTGCCGCTTCGATTCTAGGGCCACTGGCGGTTATTTGCACCGGTTTGGGCGCCACATTGTCTATAAATAAATGGGGGATTTCTAAGTGAAATTTTCGCACTTTCTAACTTCACCTCTGCATTTTGCTTCCTCTTCTTCTTCTTCTTCTTCCTCAGTTATTGCTCTCTATTTCTTCCATCATCAACACCCTTTCTCTTCCGGCCCCACCGCACATACACTACCATAAAAATGACTAACTCGATTTCCAGCTCTGAGACAGTCTATGACTAGGGGTGTTCATAAAAACTCAAAAAATCGAACCAAACCGAAACCGAACCAAATCGACCAAAAAAATTGATACTTTTTAGGTTTGGTTTGGTTTTGGTTTTGAATTTTAAAAACCGATCAAATTTGGTTTGGTTTTGGTTTTAATCAAAAAATAATCGAAAAAAACCAAACCAAACCGACACTAAAAGTAGCTATTTGAATTTATTATTACAATTATATATATATATATATATATATATATATATATATTTATATTTTATAAAAAAGTTCTAAAATTTATGGTACATATTAGTCATTTATATTTTTAGTCTAGTTCTTTGTTATTATAATAATCTAATTTTTTGCCTTTACATTCTAGTTTTATTGGTAGTTTTCTTTTGCTAAGTACAAGAATTTATTTCGTGTTAAAAATAATCGATTTTTAATTGATATTACTTTAATTATTCATCACTATTTGATTCAATTATCTTGGTAAATGATAGATTTCTCGAAGAGCAATTTATTTGACAGTGTTACATTGAAAATGTAGTCGCCGGAATATGCGTTGGTAGTGTATGTCTCATATTTAAGAAAAAAGTCGATGAATAACCGAAAACCCGAAAAATCGACAAAAACTGAATCGATAAAAAACCGACTTAATTGGTTTGGTTTGGTTCCAATATTTGAAAAACCGACTTACTTGGTTTGGTTTTTTAAGGGAAAAACCGACCCAAACTGAACCATGAACACCCCTATTTATGACGCTACCCCATTATCGGTGGATATGCCCTCCAGTGGCGGAGAACCCATGGTTGTGGAAGACGAGTGTTGATACCCAATTTTTCCCTCATATTTTTAAAAACATATATATATATATATATATATATATATATATATATATATATATATATATATATATATATACATATGTACTTTCATAATAGTATATTTGCATAATCTATATATACTTTCAAAATATATACTTTCAAAATATATACTTTCAAAATAGTATATTTACAAACCTATACAAGCATTTTTCATAATTTTTCATAATTTTTAAAGGCTTTAAATAAATTTATTTTAGCATTTTTATTATATAAATATCCAATAATTATCCTTCAAATTAATTTTATAATGAATTTAATCATCCAAAATTTTTATTTACACCAACATATATATTTTATAATATTTTACTGCATTTTTCATGATTACATTTACATTTTTAGGCTAATTGCATATTTTTGCAATAATAGCCTATATTCATGTATAATTGCATTATTTATGCAAAGAATAATATTTTGTATTTTTATAATGTTAAGTAATTATTTTTAATCATTTTAGTGCACAAATAATATTTTTTATTCCCTAATTATTTTTATAAATTATTTTTGCTAAAAATGTTAGGTATTTAAAAACTAGCCCACTCTTGAACCCATTTTCGGACCAAGCAACGGCCCAAAACCTAATACACTGGCCCAAATACCCTAGCCCAAACCAAATCAACCCAACCCCTAAAACTCGGTCGCGACCCGTTTCTTATAACCCGACCCAACTCCCCTTTAATCATGGCCGTTGATCTCTGAGATCAACGCCCCATATCAAATCCTCTCCTTTAACTATCCAAACCCCTAACCATAATCTCATTCCCCCTCATCCTCCGCCCCTGCATCCCCTCACCTCCCTTCTCCCTCCTAAGAACCCTCGCCCCCTAAAACCTCTCCTAATCCCACATAATATGGGATTCCATAGTTATTCCTTGCCATATACAGGCTCGTCCTGGTACTGGCCACTCTCATATATTGCTTGTCTAAACATGGCAAGCAGATCTTATCAAAATAGGTTCAAATCTCTGATCTTTCTGTTATTCTATCTATATTCATCCTTTATTCTATTGTGAGTACGAATATTTGTGTATATTTTGTTGATTCTTACTTACCCTCAAACTAGGGTTTTCAGATCCCTTCAGATTGAACCAAAATTGGTTCGATTCTCTTATTTTAAGTGTTATTATTTCATCATAAATTCTACTGTGGTCCGATTTTTTTAAATATTTTTTGTCAATATTTACTTTCCCTAAAACTGGGGTTTGTCTGGTTTTCTCCTAAATTGGTTCTAATCGATTCTGCATGCTCTTCTTTCCTTATTTTTATGTCTGATTGATTATATTTCCGTACTTGTTTGTTCAATTCTTACTACTATAAAAACCCATTCCCCTTCCCCTTTTAGAAGGACTTCAATCACTATTTTTCCACTAAAAACTGAGGCTTTACTCTGTGTTCGTTGAGTATATTGTTCTGTTTTGGCTATTGGCCGGCTGAAAGCCAAGTCCAATGGATTTCTACTTTTCTGACCTCTCTTGGGTGTGAGCACTTCCCTGGGTTCTTGAAACCCTTGGGAACTTGACACATTTGAGACTCTGGGTCTTTACTGCTGTTCTTTTTTTGTTTATTGAACAATCAATGGTTAGTTTCTAAACCCTCGCAATGTTTACTCTATTATGTTAGCATGTTCCCTGAAACTGCATGACTTAATTTATTCCCTTGACTCTCCTTATGTGTGATTCTGCCTATAATTGCTAGCCTAATAATGTCTTTGCACCCAACTTAGTTAATTTGGATAGAATGAAGCATGTTTAGTTTGGTGTTATTGATAACTTGAATGTTCTGACTTGGTTATATGGCTTAATCCATGTTCTCTGCCTAATTCTGAACTTCTAGTGATTAAGTGATGTTATTAGCATGCCCTAACTTGATTAAGACCTTCACTCTAAGTGTAGTATGCTCCTATGATTATGGTTGTCACTCTATGTGTTCTTGCCATGTACAATTCTATACCTCTAAAAACTTGTGATCCTTTAAACTAATCTTCCTTGATTGATGCCCTCTATGATATTTGATCATGTTTGTATTATACTGTTTAACCCTGAGTTTGGTATAATCTGATCCCTTAAGTTCTAAACTTGTTGCATTACTTGGTTTTACTAGTCTAATACCCTTGCTTGTTAACTTTGCAATCCCAGGCTCCTTTTTTTCTTATCATATGTAACTCTGCTCCAATGTATTAGTTTGCTTTTTGAGTTCATGTTCATTATGTGATTATCTTATAGCGTTTGCAAATGCTTTTCCAAACCTATTGCTTTATTACTATTTTCATTGGTTGTTTCCTGTTATGAGTTTAATTCTAGGCCGGCTGAAAGCCAAGCCTCCCTAAGTCTCCTTTATCAACATCCCTAGTGTTAGCACTGCCCTGAGTTCTTGAAGCCCTTGGGAACTCTAACACACTAGGGTCTAAGGTTCTTTGTCACTTTGTTCTAATTGCTCAACTCTGCCCCCCTTTTCACCTACTGAATAAACCAATTGGTTTGTGTAAATGGCTATTCTTCTGGGACTTTTGATCAAATTATGGCTACTGGATGTGGGCCATTTTGTGTAAATGAAGATTGTTTTTTGGGTTGTGGTGGAACCTGTATGGATACGAAATTGAAGGCCTGGCTGGGCTGGGTATATTTTGGGCCTGTCTTAGGCCCACTATAGTTATTTTGTAACTCTGTAATTTATTTCACTCAATGGTTCTGTACTAATTATGTAATAACGATTCGGGTGTTAGTAAAATTGAGAAAATGGGTTTATTCTAATATTTGCATGAACGGGTAGAAATCCTGCCTATAGGCGTTTAATTTGTTCAACATGTTCTTCTCCTATGTATTGATAGATAACCTGCCTATAGGACCTGAGTGCTTAATTCGTTTAACATATTCTGATCCTCTATGTTTTGTTAGATACCATGCCTATAGGAAATAAAATGTCAATGACCAATCTTTCAATTTGCATTGCAGCATATTCATTAGATACTATAACCATAAGATTACATTAGCTTGTCCTGCTGATATCTATCTGGAAATCATGCCTATAGGACTTCAATTGGTTAATGTGTTGTTGTTATTGTACTGCTCACCTAGAAAATATGCATATAGGAGCCAAGTATAAAAATCAGTTTCAATTAGTAATCGTTAGAAATCCTGCCTATAAGGTAATACCACTCGCTTTTAAGTGTTAATATTGAACTTCCAACACTGTTTCGTTTCCACTATTAGAAAGCATGCCTATAAGGTCAAACCGAGTAATTCTGAGTATTTCCAATGGTGATCACTGCCAACTACTGCGTAAATCACCTAGAGATCATGTCTATAGGTTTAATCACTTACAATTTGTAATTTCAGTAATCAGTATGCAATACCAAATCCCCTCCCCACCTCTAAACTGTATAGTTGTTAGAAACCGTATCTAAAATGCACCTTGCATCTGAAATTGCCCGCATGTTTGAATTCCAAGGTCACATAGAAACCATGTCTATAGGGCTTAATGACTTTAATTCGCCTCAATCCTAAAACTGTCTAACGCTTAATGTGAGAATTTGTTTACGTGCATTTGTTGTCTCAGTGTGGAGGCTAACTTGAGCCCTTAATTGCCTTTACATGAAGTCCAACTTGTTTTGTATGTCGCCTAGTTTTATCATTTGAGAACCTAAGTTAAGTTTAAAACCATCCAAAAATAGAGTTCCTAACGCCTCCTGGGCCATAGGCATGGGACGGGTAGTGCACGCATAGGGCACGGTTTAGAATCAACTAGTGCGCTTAGGTAAGAAACTTGAAGATAGTAATCGAGTAGCATGAGCTGATAGTCTATGCCCGTTGAATAATACGAGTAACACCCCATCTCGATGGAGTTACGAAGTATTATTTATGTTGCACGGGGTGATCTTTTAGGCTAAAAAACTTAGGACCCCCATCCTGTCTTTAAATCAATTATTTGTGTTTACTCAAGGATTTTCTAAAAATGAAAATTTTCCACTCCTTGTTTCTGACTATTTGAGTAATTTATATAATTCAAGTTCGGTCGGGACCTACAGTTGTGGACCTCGAGGAATGCCTAACACCTTCTCCTCGAGGTAATTTGAGCACTTACCCGATCTTTGGTGCCGCAAACTGGTTAAACCAGAGTTATTTGCAAATATGTGCCCTGACGCACCTCAAACCCGTTAGGTGGAGACTCTCTCTTTTAACACCTTCCTTAAAAGAGTTGTCACGCGTCGAAACCCCATTTTGCGAGAAAAAGGGGCGCGACAACGAGAGCTTCCCCACCGTGGAGGAGGTCGTTCCACGTAATCCAACTTCTAGGAATGACTTCTCAAAAGAACCCGCTCAGGACCCCGAGTCAGTATTGTCCGAGATGGAGTTGAATCATATCTCCGCCCTTAGATCCAAACTACACATCCCTGCTCATATTGATATCGTTCCGGTGAAGGACGATGTGATACAAGTTCATCGTCCCGGGTATTGTGCATTCTATGCCTACCCATTCTTGGTGGGATATTCTCTTCCTCTTCCTCCATTAGCGGAGGAGTTCTGCCATTTTTATGGCGTCTTCCAGGCGCAACTTTCCCCCTATCTTTACAAAAAAAATTCTCATGTTGACGAAATTCGTGGAGCTAGCCGACTGCGAAGTCTCTATCCGTCACCTGCTGCACCTTTTTGCGCCGAGCTTCTATAGGGGCACAATGTTTCATCTTCTCCACAACAGAACTAAAGGGATGGTGGCGGGGATGGATGACATGGCGAACCGACCGTTTTAGTTCAGCTATTTCTACATCAAAACCGAGCACGTGGTGGTGAACCCAAGCAGGTTCCCTGAGCAGTGGAATTTTGCTCGTAAGTATTTTTACTATTTGAAGTATGTTTGCTCACTTTTCTTCGTGTTTTTTGACTCATTCATTTTTTTTTGTAGCTGAGAGACATCCACTTTCTCTAGTCGCCGACATCAGCAAACTGGGTAGCCCGCATCCTGCCTCACACTGTGGGGATTCGTGACTGGGCGTCTTTCAATAAGAGGTTTGGGCCCAAGCCCTCGACCGGTAAGTTAGATTCTAGATTTATAATCATTTCACCCTTGTTATATCCTGTTGCTATTCATTATTATTTTTTAATATGGCTCCTTTTTTGTGTCAGGTCAACGGGTTTCCAAGAAGGTGAAGGCTCCCGTACCTGCATTTCGCCAGGCGGTCGCCTTGGCCGGGATGCAGTTCGTACTGGCCGAGTCCGTAAGGAGTGCTCATCCTCAGACCCCGTCATTGGGTGACTCCGGCCCATAGGCGACCGTTATGTCAATGAGACCCCGGCCCGACCGGTGATGCACCTGATTGACGAGTCTTCTCCAAGTGAGGAGGAGGCGACAACATTGAAAAGGCGGAGGGTAGAGACTGACAGGGTCACCACGGTCGCTGTCGCGCCTGAGGGGCCGATTGTATTGGATGCGGAGTCGGCGCATCCATAGGTTATCGAGGCTATTCTTGCGCCGAAGATCTCCGCAAAGGGGAGGCCGTTGGAGGCAGAAAGGGCTGCCACGGGGGAGGAGAGAGCACGAACAACTAAGGTTAGCTCATCATCTGCGGATGGGATAGACAAAATCATCCTGTAGAAGACGATGGGTCAGGCTCTGACATCGACCCCGAGGAGGTGGGGGCCCTCGAAGAGTGGTTTACCCAAGTGGAGATAAGGACTGCGGGGTCTAACCGGAACATCATCATCCTCGTGGATTACAACCTCTTGGTTAACTCAGAACGGGTGGTTCTAGCTTTTTCCCCTTGTACGCGGACTCCGAAAATAGGACGCTACAGAAGCTAAAGGACACGGACCTGTCACTGGGTATCTCTGGGATGGCTCTACGAGTAAGTTCTCTTTCCACGTTTTAACTTCATTCACTTCTTTTATGTTATTTGCCTTCTTTTGTTTATCAGACTCTTATTTTGGAGATTGAGCATGATCCTCGGGAAGAGAAGAGGGAGGCCCTCTACAAGAAGATGGAGTCCAAATATAGGGAATACCATTCAAAGCACCGAACACTGGTCATCATACTCGGCGAGGACGGTCAATTCCAGACTCTCCGTGATGAGTTGAAACAAAAAGATGAGGAGCTGAGGGAGAATGACAGTGAGCTCATAAGGGCCATTGGCAGGTGCAACGTGCTTGAGGGTACGTTGAGAGCCAAGGATGGCGAGCTCGAGGTAAGCAAGGGAGTGATGGCCGAAAATGTCGATCTTCAGGCTCAGGTGGTGTCATTACGGGTCGAGCTCGAACAGAGTGAAGCTAGGGCCATTGCCTTGAGGGGCGAGTTGACTGCCAGAGCTGAAGAGTTGGAGAGAGTTGAGAGATCCAGAATGGCTGCCGCGGCGGAGGCAGCTGCACTAGGGGGTACCCTCCGCGTCTTCGGGTCTGAGCGGGCTAGTGAAGCAGAAACATCGGCGCTTAAAGAAGCGAGGCTTGAAGAGCGGATAAGTGGTTTGGAGGCAGAAATGTCAGACCTGAACGAGAAGATTGCTGCCCTGAAAGCCGAGAAGGCGCATTAGTAGGCTCATCCGTCTACCTCTCATGCTTCCACTTATCCCAGTGTGTCACGGGAGTGTGTACGAGAAGTGGGTTCATGCTGAGACCTAGCTTGATATATATAGGGCTCTGATGACAGTCGGGAAGGCTTCCGTGGCGGAGTTCGAGGACGCTCGTGTCAAGGCACGTGCAGCTCGTGACGCCTGTGGCTATGACCCTGGTACGCTCGAAATAGACGATGATGAAGATGATTTAGACGAGCTCACATCTGATGCTTGGTACGATGATGAGTATGCCGATGACGCTGGTGGTGGTGGAGATGATGTGATGTGACGTCTTTGTACTTAGTTTTTGTTCTTTCATTTCTCTTCCTTTTTTGTGGGGGCGTCTTTCAGGCCCTTTGTAAGATGTTTTGTTTTGAATAATGATTTACTTTTTGATGTATGTTCTCGTCCATTTTCGCTTTTCTGTGAATGTTTTTCTTTGTAAGTGTTCCTGACTTTTAGTTGGTCCGAACGCGGTCGGTCATTAAAATATTCGAACATCGTCAAATGTTAGTCGATTCGAGCGAGGTCGAATATAAGTTGATTCGAACGAGGTCGAATGTAAGTCGATTCGAATGAGGTTGAATGTAGACTTGAAAAATAATTCGAACGAGGTTGAATAAGTTGATTCGAACGAGGTGGAATGTAAGTCGATTCAAACAAGGTGGAATGTAAGTCGATTAGAACGAGGTCGAATGTAAGTCAATTAGAACGAGGTCGAATGTAGACTTTGAAAAATAATTCGAACGAGGTCGAATATAAGTCTATTTGAACGAGGTTGAATATAAATCGATTCGAGCGAGGTCGAATGTACATTTCCTGCATTGGTGTAATGTGTAAACTTGGTGGAGAAATGTAGGAACATCATATGTTTGCATATATTGCTTTGTTTATACATTCATTAGAGAGTTTTACATGTTTCTGCTCAGTTCGTACATACATTCGAGAAGTCTCAGTCTATCCAGTCCCTTCATCGGTCGACCTGGAGAAGTAGTTGAGAGGTCGGGTGATGAACTTAACACTTAAACTTAGAGATGCCCTCTTCGTCGCCTCGTTAAAAACCTCCCCGAGAAAACCCATTTGGGAGAAAACTCGGGTGAGGGAAAAAGAGTACGACTTGGGGGACGTCCATCTTTAGAAGTTGAAGCCAGTAAGGTGGGCGATGTTCCAATTGTTTGGCAGTAGTTTTACCTCCATTGTTTCTAGATGGAACGACCCTTTCCTTACTGGCGCCGTGATTTTGTATGGGCTGTCCCAATTGGTTCCTAGTTTGCCTTCCCGTGGGTCTTTGCTCGCTTGTGTTTTGGCTTTGAGTACATAGTCCCCGACTTTGAGTGGTTGACTTTGGCTTTTTTGTTGTAGTACCGCTCTACCTGTTGTTTTTGAGCTATCATTATTATGTAGGCCATGTCTCTCCGCTCTTCGGTTTGTCGAGGCCTTGCCTTCTGCTTTCGACGTTGCTTGGTCCGCTGTCATTTGAGTACCTTAGGCTTGGTTCACCGACTTCGACCGGTATTACTGCATTAGTCCCATAGACTAGTGGATATGGTGTTTATCTTGTGCTTGTTTTGGCGTGGTGCAGTATGCCCATAACACTTCTGGTAGTAATTCCGGCCACAGTCCCTTGGCGTTCTCAAGCTTCTTTTTCATGATGTTCAATATTATTTTGTTGGAGGACTCCGCCTGACCGTTGCCTGCGTGATGATATGGTGTGGAGAGCATTCTCTTGATTGTGCCATTTCTCAAAGAACTTGACGGTCTTTTTTCCAATGAACAAGGTCCGTTGTCGCAACTGATTTCTTTGGGGATGCCAAAGCGACATATGATGTTTCTCCATATGAACGCGATAACTTCCTGTTCGCGTATTTGAGCGAATGCACCTGTTTCTACCCACTTGGAAAAATATTCAGTTAAAACTAAAAGAAATCGTACATTACCTCACCCCGCTGAGAGGAGTCCGACGATGTCCATTCCCTATTTGATGAAAGGCCAAGGCGAGGTGACTGAGTGGAGGTGCTCGCCCGCTTGGTGAATTTTGTCGGCGTATTTTTGGCATTGCTTGCACTTTCTGACGAAGTCGGCGACCTCTTTTTTCATAGCGGGCCAGTAATAGCCTGCTCGAATGAGGCATCTGACGAGAGCTCGATTGTCGGTATAGGCTCCACAATGGCTTTCATGTACTTCTTCGAGGACACGTCGCGTTTGGTTTGGTCCCAGGCATTTTGCTAGGGGACCGCCAAATGTTCTTTTGTACAAGTCGTTATTGATGATGCTGTACCTGGCCGCCTGCATTCGAAGCTTCTTGGCTTCTTTTTTATCGGGTGGGAGCACTCCGTTCTACAAATATGAGATAATACGATTGCGCTAGTCCCAAGTCATGTTTATAGTCCGTACCTCGATTTGATCTATTGATGAATGGAAAAGAGTGACCACGTTCTCTTTTCTGTTTATGTTCTTGGTAGCTGCCTCCAGTTTGGCAAAGCCGTCTGCCTCGATGTTCTGCACTCGAGGTATCTGGTCGAGCTGGCATTCATCGAACTCTGGCAGCAGCTTGCAAATCTCGGCCTGATATTTTTGTAGCCTTTGTTCTTTGATTTGGAAAGTCCCCGTGACTTGATTGACGAAGATCTTTGAGTCACATCGGAGGATGACCCGTCACGCTTCATATTTGAGGGCCAGTTTTAATCCTGTAATCATGGGCTCATACTCGGCCTCATTGCTAGTCATATCAGGACACCGTATGGACTGGCGAATTACTTCGCATGTTGGGACCTCGAGTACGAATCCCAGTCCGGATCCTGACGGGTTGGAGGTTCCATCGGTGTATAGAATCCCTAGGTCGGGTGCTAGTGGATTTCCTCTCGACTTCGGGCATTATTTTGGTGCTGAAGTCGGCGACGAAGTCAACGAGTACTTGCGACTTTATCGCTGTTCGCGGCTGATATATTATATCGTGCTCGCTTAACTCAATAGCCCATTTAGCTAACATGCCCGACAACTCGGTTTTATGTATGATACCCCTCAAGGGAAAGGTCGTGACTACCGAGATGGGGTGGCATTGGAAATAAGATCTGAGCTTCCGTGAAGCTACGACTAAAGCCAGGGCCAACTTTTCGAGGTGGGGGTACCTCGTTTCGGTGTCGACCAAAGTTTTGCTAATGTAATAGATTGGATATTGCGTACCTTTGTTTTCACGGACCAAGACCGCACTCATCACCGGATACGACCAGGTAGATTAGGAGGTGTTCTCTGGGTTCCGCCTTGGCAAGCAGTGAGAGCGAGGACATGTATGCTTTTAATTCTCTTAGGGCATTGAAGCACTCGGAATTCCATTGGTGTCTGTTGTCCTTCTTGAGTATGTCAAAAAATTTGTGGCATCTACCAGAGGATCGTGAGATGAACCTCGACATGGACACTATCCCTCTATAGACTTTATTTGGTCGGGGTTAACTTCAATGCCTCTCTGCGACACCAAAAAGCAGAGAAACTTTCCTTAGGTCATGCCGAAGGCACATTTCTCGAGGTTCAGCTTTATGTCGTATCACCTAAGTATGTCGAAGGCCTCCCTCAGGTGGTCAATGTGGTCCTCTTTTCTTTTCGACTTACCCAACATGTCGTCTATATATACTTCCATCATCTTGCCGAGCTCATCTTTGAACATTTTGGTTACTAGCCTCTGATAGGTTTCTCCTGCATTTTTCAGTCCGAACGACATGACTCCGTAGTAGTACGTCCCTTGATGGGTGATGAAAGTGGTTTTTTCCTGGTCCTCTTCCTCCATGAGGATTTGGTTGTAACTTGAGTAGGCGTCCAAGAAACTTAGCAGCTCGTGCCCCGCAGTTGCGTCAATGAGCTGATCAATGTGAGGCAATGAAAATGAATCTTTTGGGCAGGCCTTGTTCAGATCTGTGAAGTCCACGCACATGCGCCATTTACCGTTTTTTTTTTCCACCATGACCACATTGGCGACCCATTGGGGTACTTTGACTCTCTAATAGAACCGTTTGCGAGCAATTTTTCTACTTTTTTCGCGGACAACATCATTTATTGCGGCGTTGAATTTTCTTCTGATCTACCGTACCGGCGTGTAGAGTGGGTCGCAATTCAGCTTATGTGTTGCAATTTCCTTCGGGATACTTGGCATATCTGCATGGGAGAAGGCAAACAAGTCTGCCTTGTCAGTTAAAAATTTACGAAATTTACCTGGTTCTGGGAGTTGCTGGCCGATGTAGGCTTTTTTGTTGTGGTCGCTTTTATCCAATTGAACGGGATCGAGGTCTTCCACTGTCGACCCCATGGCTTCCACGACGTTGGGGTCTTTGATGACGTCTCTTTGTTCGTCGCCGCCTGACCTTGATGTGCCGGAGAATTTCGGCACATTTAATACCAATTGCTTAGATTTTAGCTCGTTTTAAATGCAATTATCTTTTATACTTATGTAATTTTGATGTTTTGCAGTGCATGAGGCTTGAGGACCCAAAAACATGGAAATGAAATCAAAAAGCTACAAAAGGACAAGAAAAGGTAAAATGCGATCACAGATTTGGCAATGCGAACCGCAAATCCAACATGCGGACCGCATAATGCCAAGGGGGACCGCAAAGTCCAACAGATAGTTTGGCCAAATCCAATTGAAAGAAATGCGGTCCATTATGCGACCGCATAACAGGTTTTCGGGCCGCATAATGGATCGCAAAACTTCTTGTAGAAGTTGCTAAGTCAGAAATGCGATGCTACTATGCGGTCGCATATCAACAATGCGGACCGCATAACCACAATGCGACGACTTCCTGCTGTCGCCCCCCCTCTTTCCTCGCGGAGATTGGGTTCAGGACATTTGGGTTGAGGCAACTCTTTCCTTTTGGTAAAGGGGGTTTGCACATTTGGAGAGTTGCCACCTAACGATTTTAACGGTGTGTTAGGGCACCTAAGGGTAGGGGTGTTCAAAACCGATCCGAAACCGAAAACCGATCCGAAACCGAAGCTCAATGGCTTATTGGTATCGGGTTAACGGTTTAACGGGCGGGGAACATATTGAATTTTTTTTATTAATGGCTTATCGGTTTGGGGGCGGATTATTCAATTTTCTTAACGGATAATCCGTTAACCCGTTAAGAATATATATATATATATAAATAAAATTTATTTTTATCCATATATATAAAATATTAAAAACCTTTCCAGTTTCCACAAAGTTCCAGTACTCTATCTCTATCTACTCTCTAAAGCGTAAGCCAAAACTCAAAAGCCCAAAACCGTAACACCTAAACCTAACGCCCCTCTCGTCATAGCTAGAGCAGTACCCTAACGCCTCTCCCTCAGTCCCTCTCGCTGTCTCGTCTCTCGCCTCTCCCTCAGTAGTCAGTCCCTCAGTCCCTCTCTCCGTCTCGCCTCTCCCTCTCGCCATAGCCAGAGGCCAGAGCAGCAGTCAGTAGAAGGTAAGTTTCTTTTCTTGTTGATATCTTTAAAATCAAAGAAAAGATACATTTGATTTTGGGTTCACTGCATCTCCTTAACGATTTTGGTTCTACCTATTCTTTCCCTTCGCTTGTATACTAAGGATATATTCGAATTGATGGGTATATCAATCGTTTCAATTACTTTGGCTAATGTGAATGTCTGTTCAGAATAAAAGATTGGAACATGTGCAATCCTAGCTGATTTTGGTTAAATCAATCAAATTCTTTCGGAGAAAACAGTGTTCGATATGAATACGCAATACTGTGTTATATATCCCTAATTGATATATTTTAGGAAGAAAATGTGGTTCTTCTTATCCCTACTTATTTAAACAAAATGGTCAAATTTGAGAAAATGAACACATTTATTTCTGCTTAGTTATGGAAGAATATTGTATACTGAGAATGATAGGTAACTCAAATTAAAACTTGTTTTCCTTTTCATTTCTTGTTGCAGTGACTCATACATGGCTGAAAATACACAAAGTGATAAGGTGATGATGGGTGAAAGTGGGGCTTCTAATTCAAATGCAATAAGTCAACTTAATATATTTTGTAAGAATTCGAATTTAACCCATCAAGGCTTCAGCCTTCAGTTGTTGAATCTTACTATTTTGTTGGGGTCTGAATCTTATTGTTTTGTTGATATCTCTGGATGTTATTTGTTTGTTTACTGTAAAAGTTGGGTTTTAGAGGAATCTTCTGCTGGTTTATCATAATTTCATTTCTCTTCTGGAATTGCATTTAACAACCTCATGCTTAACATGTTGGTATAGCATATCTGTTGGCTTTCGAAAGTGCAAATGGTCTTGTTGTGTGTCCAACTGAAAATATTGAATATGATAGGTATGTATGTAACTTGTACGATGTTCTTGTCTTTGTTGCTTGCTAGTTCATTGAAGATATCTGGTGCTTCCTTGCTGTTTAAACTTTGTGCCATTGATCTCTTGAAAAACTTTCGGAGAGCTTTTAGGGAAAGAGAAGTGAGCATTGCTAATTCTTGTTAGAACAGGGCATTACCACTTGATAGAGTAGGTGAATTATCCCCCAGAAAAGATTTNTTGATGACGTCTCTTTGTTCGTCGCCGCCTGACCTTGATGTGCCGGAGAATTTCGGCACATTTAATACCAATTGCTTAGATTTTAGCTCGTTTTAAATGCAATTATCTTTTATACTTATGTAATTTTGATGTTTTGCAGTGCATGAGGCTTGAGGACCCAAAAACATGGAAATGAAATCAAAAAGCTACAAAAGGACAAGAAAAGGTAAAATGCGATCACAGATTTGGCAATGCGAACCGCAAATCCAACATGCGGACCGCATAATGCCAAGGGGGACCGCAAAGTCCAACAGATAGTTTGGCCAAATCCAATTGAAAGAAATGCGGTCCATTATGCGACCGCATAACAGGTTTTCGGGCCGCATAATGGATCGCAAAACTTCTTGTAGAAGTTGCTAAGTCAGAAATGCGATGCTACTATGCGGTCGCATATCAACAATGCGGACCGCATAACCACAATGCGACGACTTCCTGCTGTCGCCCCCCCTCTTTCCTCGCGGAGATTGGGTTCAGGACATTTGGGTTGAGGCAACTCTTTCCTTTTGGTAAAGGGGGTTTGCACATTTGGAGAGTTGCCACCTAACGATTTTAACGGTGTGTTAGGGCACCTAAGGGTAGGGGTGTTCAAAACCGATCCGAAACCGAAAACCGATCCGAAACCGAAGCTCAATGGCTTATTGGTATCGGGTTAACGGTTTAACGGGCGGGGAACATATTGAATTTTTTTTATTAATGGCTTATCGGTTTGGGGGCGGATTATTCAATTTTCTTAACGGATAATCCGTTAACCCGTTAAGAATATATATATATATATATATATATATATATATAAATAAAATTTATTTTTATCCATATATATAAAATATTAAAAACCTTTCCAGTTTCCACAAAGTTCCAGTACTCTATCTCTATCTACTCTCTAAAGCGTAAGCCAAAACTCAAAAGCCCAAAACCGTAACACCTAAACCTAACGCCCCTCTCGTCATAGCTAGAGCAGTACCCTAACGCCTCTCCCTCAGTCCCTCTCGCTGTCTCGTCTCTCGCCTCTCCCTCAGTAGTCAGTCCCTCAGTCCCTCTCTCCGTCTCGCCTCTCCCTCTCGCCATAGCCAGAGGCCAGAGCAGCAGTCAGTAGAAGGTAAGTTTCTTTTCTTGTTGATATCTTTAAAATCAAAGAAAAGATACATTTGATTTTGGGTTCACTGCATCTCCTTAACGATTTTGGTTCTACCTATTCTTTCCCTTCGCTTGTATACTAAGGATATATTCGAATTGATGGGTATATCAATCGTTTCAATTACTTTGGCTAATGTGAATGTCTGTTCAGAATAAAAGATTGGAACATGTGCAATCCTAGCTGATTTTGGTTAAATCAATCAAATTCTTTCGGAGAAAACAGTGTTCGATATGAATACGCAATACTGTGTTATATATCCCTAATTGATATATTTTAGGAAGAAAATGTGGTTCTTCTTATCCCTACTTATTTAAACAAAATGGTCAAATTTGAGAAAATGAACACATTTATTTCTGCTTAGTTATGGAAGAATATTGTATACTGAGAATGATAGGTAACTCAAATTAAAACTTGTTTTCCTTTTCATTTCTTGTTGCAGTGACTCATACATGGCTGAAAATACACAAAGTGATAAGGTGATGATGGGTGAAAGTGGGGCTTCTAATTCAAATGCAATAAGTCAACTTAATATATTTTGTAAGAATTCGAATTTAACCCATCAAGGCTTCAGCCTTCAGTTGTTGAATCTTACTATTTTGTTGGGGTCTGAATCTTATTGTTTTGTTGATATCTCTGGATGTTATTTGTTTGTTTACTGTAAAAGTTGGGTTTTAGAGGAATCTTCTGCTGGTTTATCATAATTTCATTTCTCTTCTGGAATTGCATTTAACAACCTCATGCTTAACATGTTGGTATAGCATATCTGTTGGCTTTCGAAAGTGCAAATGGTCTTGTTGTGTGTCCAACTGAAAATATTGAATATGATAGGTATGTATGTAACTTGTACGATGTTCTTGTCTTTGTTGCTTGCTAGTTCATTGAAGATATCTGGTGCTTCCTTGCTGTTTAAACTTTGTGCCATTGATCTCTTGAAAAACTTTCGGAGAGCTTTTAGGGAAAGAGAAGTGAGCATTGCTAATTCTTGTTAGAACAGGGCATTACCACTTGATAGAGTAGGTGAATTATCCCCCAGAAAAGATTTCTTCTTTTTTTGGTCTCAACAATTGACATTTCTGTGAATGACGAAGAAATACTTAACGTGAATATTTTGACAAATTCGGATAATGAACTATTAAGTTACTACCAACATGTACGTGATATGATAGATCATGTTTAGAAGTTATTTATGTATAGTTTCTTTCTTGAGATGTTTCCATACTTTCTGGATATTTTGGAATTGCTTGTGACATTGCTCTATAAGTTTTAAGCGGAGTGGCGAAAGTTAGATACTAAAGCTTAAAAAGGGCCTTAGGGCTTAGAAGGGGCTGAAACTGTATTTGTCATCCTGGTGGAATCTTGCATAGGTAGCCGGCAATCTGCCTGGTGAAATGCTTAACACGCATGTTTAGCAGTTCTCATAGTTTCTATTTGCTCATAGTTTCATGGCCTGCTTAGCCTTCAGGCTTGCTGGTTTATCATAGTTTCATTGTTTGTATTTGGCATGTGTTTGATACTAATAATTGAGTTCTTCTCTCCAGGCATGGATGAAGTGATTTCTGTCATAATAGATACAAGAAGCTACAAAAGTACAAAACAGAAGGCTGAAATCCTGCTCAAACTCAAAGGGGTTCTCTGAAAATGGAATTTGTGTAGTATGCTTAGAAATCCTGCTCAAGATTGCATTGAAGTCTAAAAGTTAGATTTATGACTGAAAAATAAGACATATCTGTTTGCTTGCTCTTGTATTAATCCGTCTGATTACTGCTTAGTGCTTACTCTTGTATTAATCTGTTTGTATCTAGTGCTTGATCTTATGATGTTTGGTAATGCAGGTAAGTTTATTTTGCCCAGTCCTACTACTTATACAGTTTTAGTAGGTTTATAGCCCTGGAGTTTTGCAGCTGTTACATTTTATTATATTTTTCGAGCAGTCAAACACATCTTAAGTGATAGTTGAGCAGTAGTTGAACTGCCATACATCTCATCCCTTAACGCCAAACACATCTTATTTATTTCATTATAATTTCAACAAAAGTAATTAATGCACACAATATAGACTTAATTAGGCCGATAAATCGCCCGATAACCGCCCGATAAGAGCTAAACCGATACCAATCCGCCCGATATCTTATCGGGTGGCTAGCGGATTAATACATTTAAAAGTCGATAACCGATAAGCCAAACCGTTAAGAGTAAATAACCGCCCAATCCCCTCGATAAGCAGCCCTACCTAAGGGGTTCATTTACAATTACGTTGCTAACCAGAGATAGGGTAAGGACTTGAAATTATCCCAAGGGGAAGGTGTTAGGCACCCCTCAGGATCCACAAGTGTGGTTCCCATCCAAATGGTTTTCGAGAATTTGCACAATTAAACAAATAACAAGTAAGGGCTCAAGTAAGAGGGGATTTTAAGTATTAAGCAAGCAAGTGTTTGGAAAACAATTATAAAACGACTAAGTTTTGAAAAAGAGTTATAATCTTAACATTTAAAGGAAGGGATGTCCAAGGTTTGAAATAATATGGATCACATCAATGCAATACCCGGTATGACACTCCTTAGAGAGGGGGCTACATGTGGTATTAGCGCATCGGTAATCATATCCATATTCTACCCTTTCCCACCTCGTGAAGGTAATTAAAGCGCGTGTTGGTCACAAACTCTATTGCGTGCTATTACCCGTCCCATTCTATCAGTCCTGGAGGAGGTTAGGACTATTATCCTAAAGGGAGGGTACTAGGCAGACCCTCAGGTTTAAAGGTAAAATTCTAAAGCGACAAATAAAGAACATATAGGACTGCAGTAAATGGGAAACACATAGGAGCACATAAGAGGCTCAGATTTACCTCCGTAAATAATGCATATAATTAACACGACTCAAACACATATAAGGGCAATATTTTAATTAAGATCCTAAGACATGGAGTCTAGGTGAATTCAGAGGATAAACAGACAAGTAGTTTTGTTATTACTTGAAATCCCTAATAAGTTTGCCTAATGATTGAAAGAACCTGTTAGCATTAAGCAATACACACAAGAGAGACAGACTTCCAGTTTTAGAAATTTAATCCCCTAAGGCTTGCCTAGGCGGGGGACAATGTATCAGAATTATTAGAGAAATTGTTGCAGATTGTCCCCTAAACCTGATGTTCTAGGTGATGTAAATCTGAGAATGCAAAGTCAATTACCAATTTCTATTATAAGCAAACATGATGAACATAATGTAAGACTATTTTTATATCTTTTATAAATCAGAAATTTAAACTTAAGAGAAGTTGATCAAATGCAAACGAAACCCTAGAGCATGGTATCTAATATGCACATATAAATGCAAGATGATTAAGACCTGATTTTGAATGCGCAGGAGTAACAATTTTATGTTGATTTTGAATGCTCCCGGGCAATGGTCACACCCAGATTTAGTAATCCAGAATTGGACATGTGTAGTGTGGAAATGCCAGCCTCAGTGTGTCAGAGTT
Organism: Nicotiana undulata; assembly: GCA_005239495.1. Taxonomy (NCBI): domain Eukaryota; kingdom Viridiplantae; phylum Streptophyta; class Magnoliopsida; order Solanales; family Solanaceae; genus Nicotiana; species Nicotiana undulata. The sequence continues at coordinate 35,806 of ML244237.1, forward strand.
CAGAGGGAGCTCAGGGGTCCCAAAGCAGTGCTCACACTGAGGGGGCAGAGCCTATGGTCTAAGAATAAAGTGAAGTCCAAGAGATGATTTGGAAAAGAGTTGAGTTAAGAAAACCTTTCTAAATAATAGTTTATTTGAAATAGTTTGCAAGATAGTAAGTGAGTAGTTTGGGAAAACAGTTTCAGAATCAATCAACCAACATTAAACAGCACATAGTGCATAGAGACAATACAGATAAGGGAACAGGGAATGGGGATATATAGAAAATAGGTTAGGATACCAGAGTATCACAACCTGTACAAAGCTCAGACATACATAGTTTGCCACAAAAGGTTCATGCCAAGGGCTTAAACAAAATCAGATTGAGGGAGTACTAGGGAGATGGCAGCATTCAATACACATAATTACACATAGGTTCAGAAAAGGTCATGTGTTCAAGATTACATGGAGACTAGGTGACACATAGTGCAACTGTAGTATACTTGGGATCACAGAAGACATAAGCAAAATTACATGGAAACATGCAAGAGGCCGTGCATATGCTGAGGCTAAAGAGAAAGGTACTGAGAACTAGAAACAACAGAGTATACCAACTAGTTGCAAATAGGACAGCAGAACCATAAGTAGAAGCAGATTAAGAATAGTATAAATTGAAATACCCAAAGAAACATATTGTTTTGAAGCTTAAACATAAATTGGAGACATACCAGTTGGAAGGATAGCAGGTATAGAATGAAGAGTAAGCAAGTATGTTAACTAGTCTTGGCTTTTAGCCGACTAGTAGCAAGCAAGCAATCAAGAGAAGAAGTGTGTGTGTGAGTAAGAGAGAGTTTGAACAATGTATATGTTCGTGTCCTGCTTAATGAAAGAGTAGTGTGTATATATAACAAATAACAGTTCAGCAAATTATGGAAGTGCACATAAATTATAATCACATTAATATCAGTACTCTTTCTAAATAAGGAGTCAATATTNAAATACCCAAAGAAACATATTGTTTTGAAGCTTAAACATAAATTGGAGACATACCAGTTGGAAGGATAGCAGGTATAGAATGAAGAGTAAGCAAGTATGTTAACTAGTCTTGGCTTTTAGCCGACTAGTAGCAAGCAAGAAATCAAGAGAAGAAGTGTGTGTGTGAGTAAGAGAGAGTTTGAACAATGTATATGTTCGTGTCCTGCTTAATGAAAGAGTAGTGTGTATATATAACAAATAACAGTTCAGCAAATTATGGAAGTGCACATAAATTATAATCACATTAATATCAGTACTCCCTCTAAATAAGGAGTCAATATTCAAAAGGATACAAACATATATAAGGAAAGGAAATCATATAAACTGATGGTACAAGCATAGGGCAGTATATGGCACATAAGTAAGACCAGGTTCAGAATCTTATTTAAGGAAATTATATGTGTATTAATTTAACAGCAATATTAGGTACGAGAATGAAGCATGGATAATTTAAAATTGGGAAATCAGGAAGGGGATCCTCGAGTGAGGTCCTAACTATGGGAAATCAACACTGATCAAAGGAAAATACCACACAAGGGAATAACTTCAGCACATATAGGAATAGTACAGAACAATCAAGACTAAGTTCAGCATTGCTTCAATTAAGGAAATAATATAAGAATCCGTGTGATAGCATATTCAACAAAATAAGGCAAGGAAATAATTTAGGTTAAGATCAGTAATGTATTTTCATAGGAGATCAGTGAAGGACACTAATCTGTGGGAATCAGGGATTCGAATAGGAATAACATCAATTAAAGGAAATTAGCAGATGATAAGCAAGAAGTCAGAAAACCCTAGTAGTGAAGACATATGAGATTAGGGATTCTTATGAACTTATAGGGTAAACAGTAAGATAAACGGGAAAGCAGGAGAAATCAAAGACATAGATGAATAACATAGGGTAAAACATCAGCGAATCACAAAGCTCATGAAACACATACACATATGTAAACAATATTATCACAGACAAAATCGGGGACTTAGGATTTAGGACTAAAATTAGGGGTTTCAACACAGCAACTTAGAAAAGAGCGAGAAACTTAAATAAATCGCTAAAGCACAGTAGGAATCATAGAATGACTATAAAAAAATCATAGGAAAATCGTTTCAGAAAAGGGGTCATGAAACCCTAGTTTTGAAAACAAAGAGTCACTTTAGAGAAAATCAGAGAGATTTTGAGGAAAACAACGAAATAGCTCAAAACCTACACAGATCTTTCATAGATATAAAAGAATCGGGGCGTTTAAGCATTAGGGTTTCAAAGAGAACCCAGAAAGATAAGAAAACCTCAAAATATTACTAGCTTAAGCCCCACAGGTCATAAATCTTACTCGAACGACCGGAGGTGGCCGGAGAATGGTGAGAACAGGCCCAGGGGGGTAGGAGAGTTAACCCAGGTCTCTTGAAGTCCTTAGAGATAGCAAACACCGGTGTAAAAGGACCATAGGAGGTCAGAGGATGAGTACTCCATGGCCTCCGGTGGAGTGGTCGTCAGAGAAGACGAGGGGGCTCATCGGAGCAGGGGAAGAGACTGGAAGTCTCTAGAGAGTCAGAGAGCTAGAGAGAGAGAGAGTAGAGAGATGAGAGACGAGTGAAATGAGGGGGTCGGGGGGGTTAGTCTAGGTTTAATTATGGTAACACTGATCTGGGCCGTTGATTTAATTTGATCAACGACTCAGGTTGGTTCGGGGTTGGGCTGGGTAGGAAGTTTGTTTGGGCTGGGGTTAATTGGGTTAATCGGATGGGTTGGGGCATTGGGTTCAATTTAGGTTATAATTGAACTTAAAAAGTGGCCATTAGTTAAATACCCGTAAAACTAAAATAAATGATGAATAAAATAGTTAATAGTTATATAAAATGAAACTAATGCTAAGTAAATAAAAATTAAGGTAATTAGCTAATATTAAAATATGAAAATGACTAATTATAGAATTAAAATAGCATAAAATGTATAATTAGGCTATAATTGCAAAATTGCTATAATTATAGCTAAATAATGCCAAATTGGCTAATTTGTGAAATAATCAGATCCTAATAGGATTAAAAATGATATATTGATCTGGGAAACATTTTGAAATTATTTATAATACAATTTATGAATAATTATTGAATATAAAATACTACATAACTATGAAAATAAATTGATAAAAATATGAAAAATTATGGAAAAATACCAATAATTATAAAAAGCGATTTTGAAGGTATATATGCAAGTTTGAAAATAATTTGAGGAAAATTTGGGTATCAACAGCTGCCCCTCTTTACCTGGGAAGGATGAAAGAGTTGTCGGGTAAAGATATGATGGCCAATTTTGACCGAATGAAACGGTTTGAAGAGTTTTAGGCCGCACCCTGATTTCTGAGTTGCCTACATATCCATGGTTTTATAGGAATCAGGCCACATGTAGTTCAGGAGCCATCATCGAAGTGTACCGATGGAGTTTTACAATAAACGGACACAAAACACAGGGTTAGACAAACAAACGGCTGACGAGGTAGTTTGGGAGGACTGGAGCGGACCGCTCCTGTCAGGATGGCTGTTGCTTGCCGGATTACCTGCAAATAAATAATACGAGCATATATTGTGCGTGATTTAAACATGATGCAAATTCCCGTCGGACCATGAATGTTTGTCTTTGGACGGTTAAGGATGACGTCTTCAGACCCTTGGGCCATGAATTGCTTGATGCAGGATTCACAGTCCATGAAATGATGTTCTCGGGCCATGAGGATGGTGCCTCCGAACCATGATGCCTTTGAATAATGGTATGCAAAAGCGATAAAAGAAATCCTCAGTCCATGACATGGTGTTCTCGGGCCATGAAGATGGTGCCTCCGAACAATGACGCCTTTGGATAGGTTGGCAATATTTCAGCCCATGAAGATGCAATAATATGATGCTAACAAGACAGAGCTTAGTCTTGCAAATTAAAGGGGCAGAGCTTAGCCCGAAAGGAAAGCGAAGTAAATAGTGCTTGAGGTAGTGGTTACTTTGAAAAGTAAATTGGAGGCAGCGTTTAGCCTCGGAAGGCAGAATAGTAGCCTTATGCGAATGCAGGTGGAGGTAGCGTTTAACCTCGGAAGGCAGAAAGGTAGCTTTATGCAAGAATACAATTGCGGATGGAGATATCGTTTAGTATCGGAATGCAGAATAGTAGCCTTATGCAAGAATGCGAATGCAGATGGAGACATCGTTTAGTCTCAGAAGGCAGAATAGTAGCCTTATGCAAAGAATGCGAACTGCAGATGGAGACAACATTTAGTCTCGGAAAGCAGAATAGTAGCCTTATGCAAGAATGCGAATGCAGATGGAGACATCATTGTCTCTGAAGGCGGAATAGTAGCCTTATGCAAGAATGCAAATTCAGATGGAGACAACGTTTAGCTCGGAAGGCAGAATAGTAGCCTTATGCAAAGAATGTGAATGCAGATGGAGACAGAGTTTAGTCTCGGAAGGCAGAATAGTAGCCTTATGCAAAGAATGTGAATGCATATGGAGACAACGTTTAGTCTCGGAAGGCAGAAATGTAGCCTTATGCAGAAAAGTAAATGACGGTAGGAATTCTTAGCTGGTAATAAATTGCGGCACTGTATTGTGACTGCGGGGCGTTGTTTGTATTGATAATAGACGACTACAAGTGTGTCGATTATGAGAATTGTGACTTTGAAAATGTTCATCTTTTGTGTGGACATCGAACTTTGGTGTTCGTGATTGTGATGAAATTTGAGACTTCTTTGCGTGTTTGTTCTTTGTACCTGCATCCACAGAAAACTCGCGAGTTTTGTAGAGGGGAAGGTCAGTTCGTATCCCCGCTGGCTTTCGCTTGACTCGTTCGGCTTAACCTGATGATACTGTCTGTATCATTGGGGTAGCGTTTGCTAAACAAGCTGTTTCAAGAATAAGTATGTATGATTTTGTAAAAGTATAACAGATAATATAAATAGTTTTAGATGAACCGACGACCGTGACACGACTCGAGACGTTGGAACCTCTCCTGCTACGGAAATTTGAGGGTCCTCCTCAAAATTCTGCCCCAGTTTGATGGGTGAATGCTTCTGATTGTTGCTCGTGCGGCGATCGGCTGAACTTGCTTCAGAATTTTGAGGGTCCTCCTCAAAATTCTGCCCCAGTTTCCAATTATGGGAAAAAAATGGAATTTTTATTGAATTGTGACTGAACCCATAAGGCTGCGTACATATCCCCTCTTAAACGGGAATCAGGTCAGGCGTAGTTCAATTTACATCATTGAGAAAGCATAAAGATTACACATAGTAGCGCTTGACTGTATCTGAATTGATTGGTTTTGGCCGAACTTCTCCGTCCATTTCTGCAAGTATAAGTGCTCCTCCTGTCAACACTCTGTGAACAATGTACGGGCCCTGCCAGTTGGGAGAGAATTTCCCCTTGGCTTCATCTTGATGTGGAAAGATTTTCTTTAACACCAGCTGCCCTGGTGTGAGTCGTCTCGGCTTGACTTTCTTGTTGAAGGCTCTGGTCATTATGTTCTGATATAATTGACCATGACAGACTACATTCATTCTCTTTCCGTCTATGAGGGCTAGTTGCTCATAACGGCTTCTTACCCATTCTGCATCGCTGAGCTCGGCTTCTTGTATGATCCTTAAGGATGGGATTTCAACTTCGGCAGGAATAACAACCTCTGTACCGTAAACCAGCATGTAGGGAGTTTCCCCGGTTGACGTGTGGACCATGGTGAAATATCCACATAAGGCGAATGATAACTTTTCATTCCACTGCTTGTGACTTTCTATCATCTTCCTTAATATCTTCTTGATGTTTTTGTTAGAGGCTTCTACGGCTCCATTCATCTGAGGTCTGTATGCTGTGGAGTTCTTGTGTTTGATCTTGAAAGTTTCACACATAGCTTTCATCAAGTCACTGTTGAGATTAGAACCATTGTCGGTGATGATTGACTCTGGAACTCCGAACCAAAAAACAATGCGGTCGCGGACAAAGTCGGCCACAACTTTCTTAGTTACTGCTTTGTAGGAGGCTGCTTCGACCCATTTAGTGAAATAATCAATCGCTACCAGGATGAATCTGTGTCCGTTGGAAGCGGCAGGCTCGATTGGTCCAATAACGTCCATGCCCTAGGCGGCGAACGTCTATGGTGAGCTTGTTTCATTGAGCTCATTTGGAGGTACCTTTATCATATCCCCATGTATCTGACAGCGGTGGCATTTCCGGACATACTGGATGCAGTCCGTTTCCATAGTCATCCAAAAGTAACCAGCTCAGAGTATCTTTTTTGCCAGAACAAGACCGTTCATATGTGGACCGCAGGTCCCATCATGAATTTCCTCCAGTAGTTTTGATGCTTCTTTTGTGTCGACACACCTTAATAATCCCAAGTCGGGAGTCCTCCTATACAGAATTCCTCCGCTGTGAAAGAAGTTGTTAGACAACCTCCGAAGTGTGCGTTTCTGAGTGGAATTTGCAAGCTCTGGGTAATCTCCTTTTGCCAAGTACTCCTTGATATCATGAAACCAAGGTTTTACGTCTTCTTCTTCTTCAACATGCGCATAGTAAGCCGGCTGACCGTGGATCTTTACCGGAATAGGGTCAATGAAATTCTTGTCCGGATGCTGGATCATTGAGGACAAAGTAGCCAATGCATCGGCGAACTCGTTCTGGATTCTGGGGACGTGCCGGAACTCTACCTTTGTGAACCTCTTTCTCAAGTCCTGTACGTGATGCAGATACGGTAGTATCTTGGAATTATTGGTCGCCCATTCTCCTTGTACCTGATGTACTAGTAGGTCTGAATCACTGATCACTAACAATTCTTGGACGTTCATGTCAATGGCCATGTTGAGCCCTATGATACAGGCTTCATACTCTACCATATTGTTGGTGCAGGGAAACCTGAGTTTGGCGAATACTGGATAATGCTGACCGCTTTCCGATATTAGGACTGCTCCAATACTGACCCCCTTGAAGTTTGCTGCTACGTCAAAGAACATCCTCCAACCGTCATAGGGTTCTGCAATGTCTTCTCCTACGAATGATACCTCTTTATCAGGAAAATATGTTTTCAGGGGTTCCTATTCTCTGTCCACAGGATTCTCGGCGAGATGGTCTGCCAATGCATGTCCCTTGACTGCCTTTTGAGTCACATAGATAATGTCGAACTCGCTCAGCAGAATTTGCCATTTGGCTAGCTTGCCAGTGGGCATGGGCTTCTGAAAGATGTACTTTAATGGGTCCATCCTCGACATGAGATATGTTGTGTAGGCACAGAAGTAGTGCCTCAACTTCTAAGCGACCCAAGTCAAAGCACAGCAGGTGCGTTCCAATAGAGAATACCGGGCCTCATACAGAGTGAACTTCTTGCTGAGATAGTAGATGGCTTGCTCTTTTCTCCCTGTTTCATCATGTTGTCCCAGAACGCATCCGAAAGCTCCATCTAACACTGCAAGGTAGAGTAGCAAAGGTCTACCTGGTTCAGGTGGTACCAAGACTGACGGTGTTGACAAATATTCCTTGATTCTATCGAAAGCCCTTTGGAACTCATCGGTCCACTTAGTCGCGGCATCTTTCTTCAGCATCTTGAAGATCGGCTCACATATAACTGTAGATTGCTATAAACCGGCTGATGTAATTAAGCCTCCCCAAGATGCTCATCACATCTTTCTTGTTCCTTGGCGGCGGTAGTTCCTGAATGGCTTTGACTTTTGATGAATCCACTTCTATTCCCCGACGGCTCACAATAAACCCAAGCAACTTCTCCGCAGGAACCCCGAATGTACACTTCCCGGGATTCAACTTCAGATTGTATTTTCGCAGCCTATTGTAAAACTTCCTCAAGTCTTCTATGTGATCCGCAACCCTCTTTGATTTGATAATGACGTCATCCACATATACCTCGATCTCCTTGTGAATCATGTATTTTGTGGTGATCATCCTCACATTCGCGGATCCTTTTGCGCAGCTGGTTGACCTTTACTTGTGCTTCAGCCCTTTCATCTATAACCCGGTGGCCTTGGACGTACCTTGGCTTGCTATGACCACTCAAATCCTTTTCTAACCAACCAAGATAGAAAGGGGTACAACTGGCACGATACCTGTCTGGCTCGATGGTGTCTTTCTCAAGTATAATCTTACAGTGCCATATGTGCTGAGCTTGGCACTTGTGAGGACTGTCATCATTTTGAAACTCTGCTCGAAGATGGTTCATTATGTCGACCCTGGGTATGACTTGCTTCCTGCCTGCTTGCCTCATAACTCGAAGAGGGACATAAGGGTATGTCCCCTTTAAACCAATCAGTATTAGAAACGGTGCATCTCGGGATCGGATGATGAACTCATCTGTCGGAAACCACTCAAACATCCATTGAACCTGTTCTTCCGTCAGATTATCAAAGAGCTTAACCCATCCTTCGGCATTCTCAGGTTGAGCGAACATGTCGGGATGTAATTCATTCGCTTCGGGTGATGGAAAGCGATGTGGTCATCCCAGATCCTTCGATGAATGTCTTATTGGTATTCGCCTCTTTGGAGATGTTCCACGAGCCAGAGTTGAAGTAATAAATTGCAACCTTCGAAATGTTTTGCTCCTTGTTGACACATTTCCAAGGCCCGATATATGTCTGCAATGATCATGGGCACAATGCTGAAGTTTTGCCCATCTACCCCTTCCATTAAGGTCTTAGTCACCATGGCCAGTCCGGTATGGATTCTCTCTTTCTTCATTGGAAACACGATCAAACCCAAGAAACAAACCATGAAAATGAACACTCGGCGATGGGTGTGTCCCAGGGAGGTGATAGCAAATTCGTCATGATAGGTACGGTATGATTTGCTGTGGCCGTACCTCTCGTACAGATAGTCAAAAGAATGTACGACTCCTTCAAGCATACCAGTTCTGCATTCTTCTTCAGACCTATCATCTTAAGGAAACCTTTGCCTGTGTGGTTCCCAGGCATCAGCAACCTCGGGGTTTCCCACACTAGGCCAACCAGTCCTCCTATTTCCTCCAGCAAAGGCATCATTTCAATGTCCCCAAAGCGGAACACGAACCTTTCGCAATCCCAGAATAGGGTAGCAGCCTCTATTACCATTTTTTTAGGCTGAATTTCTAGTAGGGATGGTCGGTTGCCCAAGTATTTCCTGACGATAGCTTTGTCGCTATAGTGTAGATATTCCCACCATTTCAGCAATATAGGGTGGATATTGGCGACCATGCCGAATCTGGGGACTTCGTGCCTCATGTTTCTGCAAGACAAATAAGGTTAGGCCCTTACCCCCACCAGACTCGACTATTTAATATCAATAATTAGCAGGAAGCATTTAGTTCTCCAAATAAATGCACTGAACGTGATGATGTCCGTTTAGGTTTAGGGAAACCCGTGGACTTTTGGATAAGGTTGTCTTAAAAGCTATCGTGCGGACGACACTTTAGCTTGACTAGGTTTGACCATGATGCATGCAATTAATACAATAGATTAAGGTTTCTATGGGGTTTTATACTAGTACCCTTGAGCGGACAACTCAAGGGGAAAAGGCACGAAACCGTCGACTGCATCGCTGATCGACTAGTTTTACCGCAAATAAGCCTTTCCGAATTTAGGGGGTAATAATATAGGAAGAGCGCAACCACTCATCAAGCGTTGCTATAATATTTTGTTTGGCACGAGTGGAGTATGAATGATGAGCATGATTATGCAATAATAAGCATTAAAACAAATTGTCATGTATTTGCACGTTAAGGTAAAGCGGTAAATACAACAGTTATGATTTAAAGCGGTTACAAAAGAAAACAAGGAGAAATGTCAGTTTCATTTTGTGAAATAAATACTTGAAAGGAATAAACAATTAATTGCACGTAGCAGGGAAGAGGAAAGGGTGCAAGTATTTAAACAAATAAAGGCACAAATTCACGAAACAATTTGCAATGGTAAAAGCCTATATCCCCAGCAGAGTCGCCATGCTGTCGCGCCCGCCCTCTTTCCTCACGGAGATCGGGTTCAGGACATTTGGGTTACGACAACTCTTTCCTTTTGGGAAAGGGGGTTTGCATATTTGGAGAGTCTCCACCTAACGATTTTAATGGTGCGTTAGGGCACCTAAGGGGTTCATTTACAATTACGTTGCTAACCAGAGATAGGGTAAGGGCTTGAAATTATCCCAAGGGGAAGGTGTTAGGCACCCCTTAGGATCCAAAAGTGTGGTTTCCGGCCAAATGGTTTTCGTGAATTTGCACAATTAAACAAATAACAAGTAAGGGCTCAAGTAACAGGGGATTTTAAGTATTAAGCAAGCAAGTGCCTAGAAAACAATTATAAAATGACTAAGTTTTGAAAAAGAGTTATAATCTTAACATTTAAAGGAAGGGATGTCCTAGGTTTGAAATAATATGGATCACATCAGTGCAATACCCGGTATGACACTCCTCAGAGAGGGGGCTACACGTGGTATTAGCGCATCGGTCATCATATCCATATTCTACCTTTTCCTACCCCGTGAAGGTAATTAAAGCGCGTGTTGGTCACGAACTCTATTGCGTGCTATTACCCGTCCCATCCTATTAGTCCCGGAAGAGGTTAGGAATACTATCCTAAAGGGAGGTACTAGCCAGACCCTCAGGTTTAAAGGTAAAATTCTAAAGCGACAAATAAAGAACATATAGGACTGCAGTAAATGGGAAACACATAGGAGCACATAAGAGGCTCAGATTTACCTCCGCAAATAATGCATATAATTAGCACGACTCAAACACATATAAGGGCAGTATTGTTAATTAAGATCTTAAGACATGGTGTCTAGGTGAATTCAGAGGATAAACAAACATGTAGTTGTGTTATTACTTGAAATCCCTAATAAGTTTGCCTACTGATTGAAAGAACCTGTTAGCATTAAGCAATACACACAAGAGAGACAGACTTCCAGTTTTAGAAATTTAATCCCCTAAGTCTTGCCTAGGCGGGGGACAATGTATCAGAATTATTAGAGAAATTGTTGCAGATTGTTACCTAAACATGCTGTTCTAGGTGATGTAAATCTGAGAATGCAAAGTCAATTACCAATTTCTATTATAAGCAGACATGATGAACGTAATGTAAGACTGTTTTCATATATTTTATAAATCAGCAGTTTAAACTTAAGAGAAGCTGATCAAATGCAAACGAAACCCTACAGCATGGTATCTAATATGCATATATAAATGCAGGATGATTAAGACCTGTTTTTGAATGCGCAGGAGTAACAATTTTATGTTGATTTTATTATCCTAAGAGCATGAGTTCTAAGTGATAGGCATGAACATAAATTAGAGGTATGCCTGTACGTTAAAGCAGTAGACATAACAGCCTTAAGGACATGGTATCTAGTGCATGCTTGACAAGGTATGCAAAAGTGACAAGTTCATTAATTATTCACCTAAGACATGATTTCTATGTGAAACATGGTAAAGTACATATTAGTTAATACTCGTTTGAGACAGGATTCAAATTTAGAATGCATGAACATAATCACATGGTAGCATTTTATTGTTATTACTGAACAGGCAGTGGCATAACAATGCTGAAAACAGGTTCATGAAATCCTAAAAGAATGATTTCTAATGCACACATTAGGAATGTAAAACTAAGCATGACTTCTATTGCACACATAAGGAATGTAAACCTAAAGGCATGGATTCTACCCATCTATATCTATGGCATGCATAATTATCCCTTTTTCCCTTTTTACTATCCATCCCTAAGAGTTGTTTACAACTTATTACAAGCCAATGAATAAATTAAATAACTAAAATGGAAAATAAGAAGCTATTCTATAGGGAGCCTACAGATAGGCCCAAGTGTTCCAAACCTCATGCCATATGGTACTTCACAGCCTTTCATAATCCGGGTGTGTCAAAGTTCCTTAAGGACCTCAAGGGCTCCCGGGCAATGCTCACACCCAGATTTAGTAACCCAGAATTGGACATGTGCAGTGTGGAAATGCCAGCCTCAGTGTGTCAGAGTTCAGAGGGAGCTCAGGGGTCCCAAAGCAGTGCTCACACTGAGGGGGCAGAGCCTATGGTCAAAGAATAAAGTGAAGTGCAAGAGATGATTTGGAAAAGAGTTGAGTTAAAAGAACCTTTCTAAATAATAGTTTATTTGAAATAGTTTGCAAGATAGTAAGTGAGTAGTTTGGGAAAACAGTTTCAGAATCAATCAACCAACATTAAACAGCACATAGTGCATAGAGACAATACAGATAAGGGAACAGGGAATGGGGATATACAGAAAATAGGTTAGGATACCAGAGTATCACAACCTGTACAAAGCTCAGACATACATAGTTTGCCACAAAAGATTCATGCCAAGGGCTTAAACAAAATCAGATTGAGGGAGTACTAGGGAGATGGCAGCATTCAATACACATAATTACACATAGGTTCAGAAAAGGTCATGTGTTCAAGATTACATGGAGACTAGGTGACACATAGTGCAACTATAGTATACTTGGGATCACAGAAGACATAAGCAAAATTACATGGAAACATGCAAGAGGCCGTGCATATGATGAGGCTAAAGAGAAAGGTACTGAGAACTAGAAACAACAGAGTATACCAACTAGTTGCAAATAGGACAGCAGAACCATAAGTAGAAGCAGATTAAGAATAGTATAAATTGAAATACCCAAAGAAACATATTGTTTTGAAGCTTAAACATAAATTGGAGACATACCAGTTGGAAGGATAGCAGGTATAGAATGAAGAGTAAGCAAGTATGTTAACTAGTCTTGGCTTTTAGCCGACTAGTAGCAAGCAAGCAATCAAGAGAAGAAGTGTGTGTGTGAGTAAGAGAGAGTTTGAACAATGTATATGTTCGTGTCCTGCTTAATGAAAGAGTAGTGTGTATATATAACAAATAACAGTTCAGCAAATTATGGAAGTGCACATAAGTTATAATCACATTATTATCAGTACTCTTTCTAAATAAGGAGTCAATATTAAAACGGATACAAACATATATAAGGAAAGAAAATCATATAAACTGATGGTACAAGCATAGGGCAGTATATGGCACATAAGTAAGACCAGGTTCAGAATCTTATTTAAGAAAATTATATGTGTAATAATTTGACAGCAATATTAGGTACGAGAATGAAACAGGGATAATTTAAAATTGGGAAATCAGCAAGGGGATCCTCGAGTAAGGTCCTAACTATGGGAAATCAACACTGATCAAAGGAAAATACCACATAAGGGAATAACTTCAGCACATATAGGAATAGTACAGAACAATCAAGACTAAGTTCAGCATTGCTTCAATTAAGGAAACAATATAAGAATCCTTGTGATAGCATATTCAACAAAATAAGGCAAGGAAATAATTTAGGTTAAGATCAATAATGTATTACCATAGGAGATCAGTGAAGGACACTAATCCCTGGGAATCAAGGATTCAAATAGGAATAATATCAATTAAAGGAAATTAGCAGATGATAAGCATGAAGTCAGAAAACCCTAGTAGTGAAGACATATGAGATTAGGGATTCTTACAAAAATATAGGGTAAACAGTAAGATAAACGGGAAAGCAGGAGAAATCAAAGACATAGATGAATAACATAGGGTAAAACATCAGCGAATCACAAAGCTCATGAAACACAGACACATATGCAAACAATATTATCACAGACAAAATCGGGGACTTAGGGTTTAGGACTAGAAATTAGGGATTTCAACACAACAACTTAGACAAGAGCGAGAAACTTAAATAAATCGCTAAAACACAGTAGGAATCATAGAATGACACTAAAAAAATCATAGGAAAATCATTTTAGAAAAAAGGTCATGAAACCCTAGTTTTGAAAACAAAGAGTTACTTTAGAGAAAATCAGAGAGTTTTTGAGGAAAACAACGAAATAGCTCAAAACCTACACAGATATATCATAGATCTAAAAGAGTCGGGGCGTTTAAGCATTAGGGTTTCATAGAGAACCCAGAAAGATAAGAAAACCTCAAAATATTACTGGTTTAAGCCCCAAAGGTCATAGATCTTACTCGAACAGCCGGAGGCGACCGGAGAATGGTGAGCACTGGTCCAGGGGTGTAGGAGAGTTAACCCAGGTCTCTTGAAGGCCTTAGAGATAGAAAACACCGGTGTAAAAGGACCATAGGAGGTCTGGGGATGAGTACTCCATGGCCTCCAGTGGAGAGGTCGCCGGAGAAGACGAAGGGGCTCATCGGAGCAGGGGAAGAGACTGGAAGTCTCTAAAGAGTCAGATAGATAGAGAGAGAGAGTAGAGAGATGAGAGACGAGTGAAATGAGGGGGTCGGGGGGGGGTTAGTCTAGGTTTAATTATGGTAACACTGATCTGGGCCGTTGATTTAATTTGATCAACGACTCAGATTGGTTCGGGGTTGGGCCAGGTAGGAAGTTGGTTTGGGCTGGGGTTAATTGGGTTAATCAGATGGGTTGGGGCATTGGGTTCAATTTAGGTTATAATTGAAATTAAAAAGTGGCCATTAGTTAAATACCCGTAAAAATAAAATAAATGATTAATAAAATAGTTAATAATTATATAAAATGAAATTAATGCTAAGTAAATGAAAATTAAGGTAATTAGCTAATATTAAAATATGAAAATGACTAATTATAGAATTAAAATAGCATAAAATTTATAATTAGGCTATAATTACAAAATTACTGTAATTATAGCTAAATAATGCCAAATTGGCTTATTTGTGAAATAATCAGATCCTAATAGGATTAAAAATGATATATTGATCTGGGAAATATTTTGAAATTATTTATAATACAATTTATGAATAATTATTGAATATAAAATACTACATAAATAGGAAAATAAATTGATAAAAATATAAAAAATTATGGAAAAGTACCAATCATTATAAAAAGCGATTTTGAAGGTATATATACAAGTTTGAAAATAATTTGAGGAAAAATTGGGTATCAACACTTGTAACCTAGGGTTCCGAAGATGCGGTGGACTTGAAGGAAATGCGGACCGCATATCTGTTATGCGACAGAAATGCGGTCGCATAGTTGACCTGGAGGGGCATTTTTGCCTGAAATTGGTCCCGAGTTTTTGCCCACTATAAATAGATTTATTGGGGTTTTGTGGGGGCATCTTGTCTGAGAAAAGAGCTACATTCCATACTTTGAATATTCCCATATTTTGGAAGCATTAAGAGTGAAGAATCTTGCACTTTGTAAGCTTTATGGCATTTAATATTATTATATTTTTGTATTTTAGCATGTGTAGCTAAGTTTAAATACTAAGGTTGTGGACCCTAAATAGGTGTAATGTCATTGGGTGTTTAACATTGAATATATGTATAATGGTTGGTTGATATTTATTTACTTCTCATTCTTCATTTATTGTTGGTGGTTGCAAACATTAACAAGTGCCATTATATTATTTCTTTACTTGGAAAAGTGAGTTAGGGTTTGGTAGAAGTAAATATCAAAGACTCAAGGCTTTAAACCTTGTTTAATAGAATCGCTTAGGAATAAGTGGGTTTTATTTGACATAAATTGGTTTTGCTTAATTGGAACTCTTTTATATTTGGAAAAATTATAAAGAGAAATACTACCCAACTATTGAAAAATATTGGGTAGTCACTTAGAAATCATTTGCATATCAAAAGGAACTTCCATTAGAAATATATCATATTAACATCGATAGCATTACATTTCATTGAAAGGGACACAACCTTGGTTTAGTTAATTAAATTAATTACAACCTTATTCAATCATACTTGTTACTATTTCACAAAATTACAATCCAATCTATTACCATACTCTTGTTACTCTAACGGAATAGAAATACGATTTAAGTTAAGATTCACACTACTCAAGTAAACTTTTCACGCCTATTCCCTGTGGGATTCGACCCCAACCTTGCTGGGTTACTATATTTGACATTGATCGCTTTAAACTATTTTAAGGTGTAATTTGAGCGTATCAATTTTTGGCGCCGTTGCCGGGGAATACGGTTTTGAAATTACTAAATAGTGTGCACTTTACTTTACATCTTTTCTATTCCATCACACTTTGCTTGCTTTGCTTGGTGTGTCAGGTGAAATGGCCGATGTTGAATATGATGAAGAGGAGAATGATTTTGCGGACATTGAGGAATATATTGATGACAACAACGTTATTCTCCCTCCAAGGGTTGAACCTGCCACATTCAAAGTGGAGCACAGATTAATTCTAATGCTTAAGGCAGAAGGATTATTCTGGAGCTACACTGATGATGACCCAACACAACACCTTAGAAATTTCTTTGGTGTGTGCTCCATGCACAAACAAAACAATGTGACAGATGATGCCTTGAGATTGCAGGTATTCAAATATTCATTGACCGGAGAAGCGAGAAAGTGGATTCAAAATCTACCTCCTCAGTCTATCACTTCTTGGCCCGAACTTGTCTGTGCCTTCTTGTCCAAGTGATTCCCACAAAGCAAGAAGTCCAAGCTAAGAGATAAAAGTTTCTTCTTCAAGCAACTACCGGGAGAACATTTACATGAAGCGTGGGATCTATTCAAGTTATACTTGGTGAGGTCACCGAACCATGGTTTCCCCGATAATATTTTGATGAAGAAGTTCTACATGGGTTTGGATCCACTGTCTCAGTCCATCGCTAAAAATGCAGCAGACGGTTCTTTCATGGACAAGACATTCCCCAGGATTACCCAAATCTTGGACAAAATGGCCAAACGCAATCAAGCATGGCACTCGAAAGATACTAGTGGTGGAATTTCCTATGGTACTCCCTCTCTTACCAACATGATCAAAGAGAATCAAGAGATAGACCAATTGATTGCCGGTCTTGCCACAAACATTGATGTGTTGACAAAGATGTTCATGGAAAATCAAACTATGAAAGTAAATGTTGTGGAAGACATGCAACCAACGGGAAATCAAGATTTTGAAGAAGCCAACTATGTTCACAATCCTCAAGGTGGGTATCACCAACAAAATCAATGGAGGCCAAACCCGCAAGGCCAAGGCCAACAAAATTGGTGCAATGACCAAGGTGGGTCGAGTCAAGGTAATTGTAACAACAACAATAGCAACTATGCCAACCGGAGTTCCAACCCCTATGTTCCACCGAAGGGGCAATATTACAAAGAGGGACCTTCAAATGAATCCAAGATGGAAGGATTTCTTGAGAAGATTTTGCAAAATCAAGAGAGAGGTGAGGCTACAATGAAGAACATGTCCGAAATTGTAGGGTCACATACCGCCTCTATACAAAATCTTGAGATGCAAATACGTGACTTGTCAAGAGAACAAAATCCCAAGCTCAAAGGTACTCTTCCAAGTGATACAATTGTCAACCCAAAGGGGAATGTGAGCGGTCCATCTTCTCATTGCATGGCTATTACTACTAGAAGCGGGAAAGTTCTTCAAGATGAAAGTGAACAAGTAGTTGAAATAGATGATCTTGAGCAAGAAGTGGAGGCACAAGTTGAGGTTCCGGTTGTTGTTGAAAGTGAGAAGCCCTCCCAAGAGGTGAAAATCCAAAAAGCAAAGCATGAAGAGGTTAAGGAAAAGGTGAAGGAGACCCCAAAAGCTCCTCCGCCGATTCCTCGACCTACTCCTCCATTGCCTCAAAGGCTTGCAAGAAGAGTAGATGATGGAAAGTTCGAGAAGTTCTATGATATTTTGAAGCAATTGTCGGTGAACATCCCTTTCTTGGAGGCTTTCCAAGAGATGTTGGGATTTTCCAAGTACTTAAAGGACTTGATGACCAAGAAGAGATCTACAAAGAATGAAGTGGTGAATATGACTCACCGGGTTAGTTCTATTATTGCTACAACAACCGTTGAGAAGAAGGAAGACCCGGGAGCATTCACCATCCCATGTACTATCGGGTCGAGGGATTTTGCAAGAGCACTTTGTGATAATGGAGCTAGCATAAATTTGATGCCTCTTGCTATTTACAAGCAAGCGAGATTGGGTTTGCCAAGACCTACGAGTATGATATTGCAAATGGCTGACCGTTCAATCAAGAGACCCGTTGGTATTGTTGATGATGTCTTGGTAAAGGCAGGGAAGTTCCTTCTCCCGACCGACTTTGTTATCCTTGATTGTGCGGTTGACAAAGAAATTCCTATCATATTGGGAAGACCATTCCTTGCTATGGGAAGAGCTTTGATGGACTCAGAACGAAATAAAATCAAGTTTCGAGTGAATGATGAGGAAGTCACTTTCCAAGCTAGTAAAGGTTTGAAGTTGCCGAATGCATATGAAGAGATCTCGGTCCTAGATGTTGTTGATGAGGTCGAAGATGCTAGTGACATGAAGATGGAGGAAGAGTGCCTTGGTGAGTCCTTGGTGGCAATCTTGGTAAATTTTGATGGTGAAGACATGGAGGGGTATGTAGAAGCCGTGAATGCATTGGAAGGACGTGGGTCCTACACTTATGCACCGAAGAAGCTCTATCTTGACCTAGAGAATAAAGCCACTCCTCCCGCAAATCCTTCCATCATTGAGCCACCACAACTTGAGCTTAAACCACTTCCATCACACTTGAGGTATAAATTTCTTGGCTCTAATGATACTTTACCCGTAATCGTTTCCTCTTTGTTGGATAATGTGCAGGTAGGTAAATTGTTGAATGTCTTGCGGGATCACCGTCAAGCAATTGAATGGACAATAGCGGACATCCGAGGAATTCCCGACGGAATCTGTGAGCATAAAATCCAATTGGAGGAAGGAAGCAAGCCGAGTTTTGAATACCAAAGGAGATTAAATCCATCGATTCAAGAAGTAGTCAAGAAATAGATAATCAAGTGGTTGGATGCCGGGGTTGTCTACCCCATTGCGGATAGTTCGTGGGTGAGTCCGGTACAATGTGTACCAAAGAAGGGAGGCATGACAGTAATTCACAATGAAAAGAATGAGCTTATCCCAACACGGACGGTCACTGGGTGGAGAGTTTTCATGGACTATCGGAAGCTCAATAGTGCCACGTGCAAAGATAATTTCCCTATGCCTTTTATTGATCAAATTCTTGATCGGCTAGCGGGAAGATCATTCTATTGCTTCCTTGATGGGTATTCCGGTTACAACCAAATCAATATAGCATTGGAGGACCTTGTCCTTATGGAAACTTTGCCTTTAGCCGGATGCCGTTTGGTTTGTGCAACGCTCCGGCTACCTTTCAAAGATGCATGATGTCCATCTTCTCAGACATGGTGGAGGATTTCCTAGAGGTATGGATGACTTTTTGGTGGTAGGTGACTCTTTCGAGCATTGTCTTTTACAATCTTAGACAAGTGCTCAAGAGATGTGAGGAGACCAACCTTGTGCTTAACTGGGAGAAATGCCACTTTATGGTGGACGAAGGCATTGTCTTAGGCCATAAAATTTCAAAGAATGGCATAGAGGTTGATGGGGTAAAAATTGAGATCATCTCCAAACTTTCTCCACCAACCTCGGTAAAAGGTGTCTGAAGCTTCTTAGGGCATGCGGGATTCTATCGGCGCTTTATCAAGGACTTTTCCAAAATTGCAAATCCTATGTGCAAGCTCCTTGAAAAAGATGCCAAGTTTGTGTTTGATGAACAGTGCCTTAATGCATTTGAGGAGCTAAAAGAGAAGCTCACCACGACACCCATTATTGTCACACCGAATTGGTCTCTCCCATTTGAGCTCACGTGTGACGCCAGTGGTGTAGCAATTGGAGCAGTTATGGGTCAACGGCATAACAAGGTTCTCCATCCCATATATTATGCAATCAAGATGCTCAATGGTGCGCAAGTGAACTATACTGTGACAGAGCAAGAGTTTCTTGCCATTGTATATGCCTTTGAAAAATTCTGAGCTTATTTGTTGGGGTCTAAGGTAGTGGTCTACACCGATCATGCCGCTCTTCGCTATCTCATGGCGAAGAAAGATGCCAAACCAAGGTTGATCTGGTGGGTCCTCTTGTTGCAAGAATTTGACTTTGAGGTCAAGGACCGCAAGGTCACAGAAAACCAAGTGGCGGATCATCTCTCTAGGCTTGAAGAAGACGAACGACCAAAGGAAAATCTTGATATCAATGATGCCTTTACTGATGAGCATATCTTGGCATTGTCTTCTTCATCCACTCCTTGGTATGCCGACATTGCTAACTACTTGGTTAGTGACCTCATTCTGGATGGATTGGAAGCTTACCAGAAGAAGAAGTTTTTGAGAGAGTGTCGGCAATATTATTGGGAAGAACCATTCTTGTTCCGCATTTATGCTGATAACATCATTGGGAAGTGTGTTCCAGAAGAGGAGATGATGCCAGTTCTAAAAGCATGCCATGACTCACCGGTTGGGGGTCATCATGGGGGCAATCGAACGGCGGCGAAGATACTTGAATGTGGTTATTATTGGCCGTCGATTTATCATGATGCCAATCAAATGGTCAAGGCTTGTGACCAATCTCAGAGGCAATGATCAATCTCTAAGAGGCATGAAATGCCAATGCACTTTATGATGGAGATCGAGATCTTTGATGTGTGGGGAATTGACTTTATGGTCCCCTTTGTAAGATCATGTGGTATGAAATACATCTTGGTAGCTGTGGACTACGTGTCCAAATGGGTTGAAGCAATTGCCTTACCAAACAATGAGGCAAGGAGTGTGATCGCGTTCTTGAAGAAAAACATATTCACACAGTTTGGCACCCCTAGAGCCATTCTTAGTGATGGTGGATCTCACTTCTGTAACAAGGATTTCACAGGGCTATTAGAGAAATATGGCGTCAAGCATAAGGTGGCCACACCTTATCATCCCCAATCAAGTAGCCAAGTTAAATTTTCCAAAAGGGAGATAAAGAATATTCTAGTAAGACTGTTAATGCTAACAGGACCAACTGGTCAAGGAAGCTAGATGACGCATTGTGGGCATACCGCACGGCATACAAAACTCCTATTGGCACTTCTCCTTATCAGTTAGTCTTCGGCAAGGCTTGTCATCTACCCGTAGAAATGGAGCAGAAAGCCATGTGGGCTTTAAAAAGGTTGAACTTAGACTGGGCTGAAGCTGCAAATTTGAGGTTAACACAACTCAATGAAATGGAGGAATTCCGTCTCCATGCATATGAAAGTGCAGCTGTGTACAAAGAAAGGATGAAGTTCGTCCACGAAAAAAAGATCTTGAAAAGGGAGTTCAAGTCGGGTGACTTGGTTTTGCTCTTCAACTCAAGGCTCAAATTGTTTCCGGGCAAGCTCAAATCGAAGTGGTCCGGTCCGTTCAAGGTGGTAGATGTATCCCCTTTTGGTGCTGTGGAATTAGAATCGGAGGATGGGCTCCGAACCTTCAAAGTGAATGGACAGCGAGTCAAACACTACTTCGGCACAGATGGAGAAAAACACTTGGTGGAACAGTTGGCTCTCAAAGATGGTCCATGCCCGACCAATGAGTGAACCCAAAGAAAAGCCAACTTCATCGTGCCGCGACGTTAAATTAAGCGCTTCATGGGAGGCAACCCATGTGTGGTAACATCCTTTTTGTCCTTTAAATTTTAGCTTTTGTTAGATAGATTAAATTGAGCAATTTAAAGTGTGTGTTAGAGTGCATGTGATTCAAAAGGTCATACAACAGGGTAAAATTGCGAGTGAAAGGGAAGAAAAGTCACCATGGGAAGTCTGCTACACATATGTGATCGCACTTTGACTATGAGGAGCGCACAGTGGTCGCAGACCTGGGCAGTTTGTTTAGCAAAAATTGGTGGCTAAAATGCGGTGAGGACGTGCATTTCGCGGACCGCATACCAGTTATGCGATCGCACAAGTGCACCGTATTGTGGAAATGAGCAACCTGAGCTAAAACCACCGCATAACACTTATGCAGTCGCATAAGGTGTTATGCGGTGACTTATCCACCGCAAATTTCACAGGTACGTGGCCCTATCCCCTTTGCATAATCCCCATCATCAGCACACCAACACTCAAATGCGCACACTTTGCACTTAACAAAAACAAAACAAAAAAGAAAAAGAAGAAGGGAAAACGACTAGTTTGAAATTGAACAAGTGAACAAAGATTACAATTGTTGAATTCATCTCCTTGATTGTTTCTCGTTCATCCAATTCTGGTATGTTCTCCTTTCCCAATTTCAATCCCTGTTAATTTTTAGTTTTAATTTTGTTGTGTGATTAGCATGTTTTGTTCGTTTTCTTTTGTATTTGTACTTTCTCCCTCTTTGTTCTTTGGGTTATCTGCTCGTAATGGGGGACTCTTGCATAAGTGATTAAGTATGGGCTTGATGGGTAGTGAAATTAGGGTCACCATTATAGAGGGTAAAGGTAAAACTTTGAAGATGATGACTTCTGCGGCCCGCATAATCGTTTTGCGGTCCGCATCATTGCCGCATATGAAACCCTAGGTGGCTTGAGGAGGATGACAAAATGCGGAGGCTTTTCGATCGCATAAGTGATATGCCGACCGCAAAGCCACCGCATACTCCAACAGTTACTGGCCTGATACAACATGTAGTTTGCGGCTGATTTGTGATCGCAAATCCATCTTTGCGGTAGGTTTTGCGATCACATAATGTGACAAGTTTTACAACTGCACAGTTGTGATGGTTATGCAAACCGCATAGTGGATATGCGATCGTATGACCCATAGCATAATTGACTCTCCAGAAGATTAACATTATGCGATAGGTTTGCGGTCGCATAGTGGTTATGCGACCGCATAACCAGTAACATATTTGATTTTTTTTGGTAACTTTTTCTTCTGATAATTGTTCTGTCTCTCACACTTCGTTCTTTGCAGATATGGCTCCCAAGAAATCTGTTGCTACTAAGAAAAGGGCCTCCACCAGCCATCAAGCACAATCAGCCAAACGTTCACGACCGGAACCATCCCAACCTATTGCCGAACATCCCTCCCAGTCTGATGAGGAGGACACCTTGCCATCAGTCGACTTACAGGCTGAGGCAAGAAGAAAAAGAGGGGATGGTTTCCAACTCCGTTTCGGGGTAGCAGGCTCTATGAAGGTTTATAAAGAAGGGCTCTCAAAACAGAAAATCCTTGAAGAGAAGCAACTGAGTCTGAACGGGCTACAGGAGCAGTACCCTCACATATTGGAGAACATTAAAGCTAGAAACTGGGAATGCTTCACTGAGGTGCCCGATGATTTCAATGAGACACTGGTGCGAGAGTTTTATGCATCATATGGAGCTTCCAGAACACCTCATCACAAACGCAACAAAGTGTTCTGCGAGACTGTCATGGTTCGGGGGAAGCTAGTGCTTTGTGACAAAGGCACGATAAATGATCTCTATTTTAAAAGCCGGAGACCAGGCACGACTGAGTATGAGGCCAAATGGGCCAACAAAGATGGTGAGCGCGCCTGTATTGCCTCAATGATCGCAATGGGGACCCCCGCTTTGATTGACCCTCTGCATAAAATATTGAAGATCTCACATGAGAAGGTAGATTCTGGCTCAGTTTTGTCACCTATCGCTTGATACCGTCCCAGAATGAGACTGACATAAGCATTGAGAAAGCTCTTCTCATTGCATGCATTATGACCGGGATCAATATTGATACGGGTGACATCATCTTCCGAGAGTTAGGGGTCCGAGACAACCAGAGAACCACGTCACTTCCTTTCCCATGCTTGATCACAGCCCTCTGTAAGGCTGTGGACGTCCCTTCAATGCCACACTATGACAAGATTGGGAAAGCGTTGAAGGATATAGATATCACGCGCATCAGTGACGCGGTGCCACAGGTAGCTGCTACTCCTCCAGAGGTTCAGATCTAAATTCTTGCTGATACAGATAACTTAAAATCCCCTGACGCCTGTTTCTCCTCCGGCCACAGTGGCATCCACTGCCACTCCACAACCCACTTCTCAGCCCACTATTGCCCTGCCTTCTGTCGCACTGCCTATCCTTTCGAGGCTAGGTCTCTTAGCTCAGCATGAAATGCTAAGGTAGACCGGCTTCTGAAGGACCTCCCCACCTTGATCTGGAAGGCCCTTACTCCTATCCAGTCCTCAGTGACAACACTCCAGCAGCATCATTCATCTTATGAGGATCGCCTCAAGCACATTGAGGTGAGGCTTGAGAGGGTAGAGCAGGGTGAGGTTAAAGGCCCGTCCAAGCTCCGTGACGAGGTTGACACACTGAAGACTGAACTCCACAAAATGCAAAATCCGGAGTTCGATCTATCCTCCTTCATTCCAAAGGAAGGAGAGTAGGGAGCGGGCACATCCGTTACTAGGTTAGGTCTTGACTTCTCTACATTGATGACAGCCCCTGAGCCACAGACTGTCGGGGCTTCCCAGACTGCATCTCCCCCTACACATATTGACATCCCTTCTGGGGAAGATTCCGGACACTCCGTAGAGTCCGAGGATGGGGAGACAGACGAGGAGGAGACAAATGAAGAGTCACGGTCCAAGGAGGATGAGGGTCCTCAGGAGAAAGGCAAGGAGATTGATGTCCCTACAACTGCATAGAAGGAAGAAGAAGCAGTTGTTCAGCAGGCGATAGCACATTCGCTAGCAGACATGGTCACCCAAGCACATTTATCGACCACTCAGCTACCAGCAGGCGAGGCTAGCAGCTCACAGGACCCAACTCCAGTATCAGAGCAGTTGGAGATCCCTCCTCCATCAGTGGAGGTCACTCCTCAGGTTGAGATCTCATCGGCCCTAGCCACAGTATCCGAGGGTGACCCCACTACCACTCAGTAGGCTTCCGACTCCCATAGCGCTTAGTGCGCCTCAGGAATCCCCTAAACTCTGTTTTTACATTTTTTATGCATTGGGGACAATGCATGTCTTTTAGTTGGGGGTGGAATAGCCTTGTATGACTTTTTGTAGTCATTGAAATCTTGTACATATGTTTTTTGTTATATAATAAAATCTCTCGTTAACTCTTGTATATATTTGTGTCGTCTTTGTATATATTTTATCTTTGTATAAAAAATTAAAAAAAACCAAAACCAAGTAGATAGTTGTATGCATGTTCATCTTTAGTAATTAGCAATGAATTACCCTTGGTTTTTCTTCGCCGGGTTCTTTTCCAAGGGTGTAATAATAGAACCATGGCAGTAGGACAATTTTTTTTGACCGGTTTGGTGTAATTTTCTAGTTTCAAGCATGTATGTCTGTAAATAACCTGTACCCTTCCGTTGATATAAAAAAAAATAGTTTATGGTTAATCATTTGTGTGAACTTGAGGCTCGCTCTTTGACTCTATGTTTACTTAGAATCATTCATGTACTATGATGAAAGCTCCGAGTTGCCAAAATGTTGGCTCGAAAGCTAAAACTATGTTGAGTCAAACAGTTAAAATTTTTTAACTGACAAGTCTGCCTTGTCAGTTAAAAATTTACGGAATTTACCTGGTTCTGGGAGTTTGTGGCTGATGTAGGCTTTTTTTTGTGTGGTCGCTTTTATCCAATTGAACGGGATCGAGGTCTTCCACTGTTGACCCCGTGACTTCCACGACGTCGGGGTCTTTAATGACGTCTCTTTGTTCGTCGCCGCCTGACCCCGACCTCGCTAATTGCTATGCTTCTGCGCTTTCGCCTTTCAACTGTTGAGTGTATGTGCAGTCTTAGGGGATGCGATAGCATTCTTGGGCTATGCGCTGCTCACCGCGGATGCTGAACACTCCCCATGGGGTGGGAAACTTGATGACCTGATAGGCTAGACGAGATGGCTCTCATGGCGCGTATCCAGGGCCGTCCTATGATGGCGTTATACGCTGTATCTTGATTCATTATGTGGAATGTTATTTCCAGGGTGATACCTCTGTCCAGAACGGGCAGTGTGATCTCTCTGGAGGTCCGTTCAACCGCATTGTTAAAACCTGTTAGTGTTATACAGCATGGTACTATCTTATCCTCGAGTCTCATCTGTGTGAGAACTCTGGGGTGGATAATACACGTGCCGCTTCCATCATCTACCATAATCCATTTTACATCGGTGTCTGAAATTCTTAAAGTAATGAAAAGAGCATCTTAGTGAGGAAAGGTTAAACCGTGAGTATCTGACTTATCGAAGATGATACTTTCTTCGAGGTCGTCATACCGTTCATGGGTGATCGACTGCTTCAACTTGTGGGTGGTTGTGATCAAATATAACTATTTGTAATCAAAATTATTTTTACCCAAAAATATAGCACAAATCAACGCATATATCTCCCACTCTCTCTCTCTCTCTCTCTCTCTCTCTCTTTATTTTAACTGTTTTCTTCTCTTTCTTCCTACACTTTTCTCCCAATTTCTCCCCTAAACTCTCCCTCTCTCTTTCTCATTTTACTTCTCAAATACATAAACAATCCCTTTAAGTTGTCCTCAACGATCAAATAAACACCTCAACTGAGCTCTTTTTCATTTTGACACTTCAAGTGGTTATAAGTAGATCAAGTAAACACCCGACTGCAGCAAAGCATATATGTGAGTTACACTTTCTAATGACATGTCAAATGAACCAATTAAAAAATGACACGTGTAATTTCGCCATAAAAACTTGACACATGTAATTAACCAAAAAAAATACATTTAAAGAAGAAAAAAATACGTTTTCCCTAAACCCGCTCCCTCTCCCTTCATCTTCTTCCGCTCATCCCTTTTTCCCAAATCTACTCGACTATCCCAAAACAATACATTCATACAGAAGATGAGAGACTAGACAATAACTGATAAATTGATAATTAACAATCAATTTCCACAAATAATTTGTCAAATTGGGATGGTGAAAATGTCTTAAAATCGATTTAAGAAGCAACCAGCAAGTGGGTTTCTTCCAATTTGAAAGTAAAAAATCTGAAGTTCTTGAGGATTTGAAGGAAGCTGGCCACAAGTTCTTTGAGTTACTAGTTGAAGAAAAAATCAAATATTTCTAAGGAGAATGATTGATCTGATGAATTGTGCTCTTGTTTTGGAATGGGTTTTTTGCCTAATAAGATAAAGCTTACAATTTTTTTCCAATTGAAAGAAAAGGTCACCAACAATGGAGGGGGGAAAAGGTGCGACTAGCAAAAATGATGAAGTGAAAATTAGCGTTTGGGTATTGGACTTAAATTAGAGACTTAATTAAGGGTATATTCGGAATTACACATACAATTACCATTTATTATTGTTTGGGATGGGTAGACAACATGCGTCTCTGAAAGTGTATCACACGCGAGGTGAGCTAACTGGATTGGGTGTTTACTTGATTTACTTAATAACCACTTGAAGTGTCAAAATGAATAAGGGCTCAGTTGAGGTGTTTATTTGATCGTTGAGAACAACTTAAAGGGGCATTTTATGTATTTCGCCTAAGTAATATGTTAGGTTTCAACTTCATCTTTTTTCTTTTTGGCTAGTACTCTATATTAGGTCTATTTCCTTTTAGTTTACAAAGACTTTTTCTAGATGAAACTATGTTGAAAATGAGAAAGAAATATGGGAAGAAGAAATTGGCATGTATATCATAAATTCACTTGTATCCCTTTCATATAACGAATATATATTGTAAAGGTTTATCCTGATTTTCTTATCATATTTAGTTTTCATATCTCTTGAAGAAAAGGACAATATGTTTATCATAATTGATTTTTCCTTTTACCAAAAGGAAAATATAATTCTTCAATATTTGGCTAGTCCTTTTTCTTGGAGGAAAATGTTTTGTACTTCTATAAATTAAGGATCCTTCCTTCTCATTTAGCAGCCTCCACAATGTAGCCATATGGGGTTTGATAGTCTTGTTTGGGGGGGGGGGGGGGAGTCTTTGACCCATTGCT
>ML244238.1:789-19054 GCA_005239495.1 Nicotiana undulata
AGGGAAAGGCTCAGGTCTATGCCCGCAATCCCTATGTATGCAGTGCAAATGAGGGAAAGGCTCAGGTCTATGCCCGCAATCCCTGTATGCGATGCAAAATGAGGGAAAGGCTCAGGTCTATGCCCGCAATCCCTATGTATGCAATGCAAATGAGGGAAAGACTCAGGTATATGCCTGCAATCCCTGTATGCAATGCAGGATGAGGGAAAGGCTCAGGTCTATGCCCGCAATCCCTGTATGCATACGTAATATAAAGTAAATCTCCAAAATAACGTAGTTTAAGGGTTTGAGGAAAAACCAGTTGGAAATCTCGAAGAAAAATCATTAAATCAGTTTCAAAGAATAGTAACGATTGGAAAATCAGTTAGAAATCAATTTACCATGATAAATCTTAAGTTATGCAACTTAAATGATAGCAGTAATAATAGAGTTTGAGAGGAAGCATTTTGTAGAAAGAAATAAGGAATTTCAGTGAAAATATCCCGTGCACGCGCTCGTCATCTCACGTACACGGGGTTTTTATAGGAAAACCAGTAAAAATGCCTAAGGGAGATTCCCCAACACAGAGTTAGGCAAGCCACTTACCTCAACTGTGCAAATCAACCGCTAATCACTCTCTTGCCACGAGTATCCAACTCCAGGTGGCCCAAATCTATTCAATCCGATGGGATAACGTAAATATAAATTCAATAAATCGGAATAATTAATTAAATCAGAACTAATACGCGAAATTAGAAAATTTGACCAAAACGCCCCTCGGGCCCACGTCTCGGATTCGGGTAAAATTTATATTTTTCGAAACCTTATTCACTCACGAGTCTAATCATAGAAAAATCTCTCAAATCGGAGGTCAAATACCCAATCAAAACCCCAAAATTCGTTCTAGGAAATTTCTTCAAATTTTCCCAAATTTCAACTCAAAAATCTCGAATTAAGGGTGGAATTTAAGACTAGAATCATGGAAATTAACCTATGATGGTTAGAAATCACTTACCTCGATTACCCACGTGAAAATCCTCTCAAAGATCGCCCCTCCCGAGCTCCCACAACTCCAAATTGGTGAAATAACAAAGCCCTCGAATTTTAGAATATGAACAGGGATATCCGCACCTGCGGAATAATCATCGCAGGTGCGGAAAATCACTTATTGCCTTGGAACCGCTCCTGCGATAGAAATATCACGCCTGCGGTTCCGCGCCTGCGGAGCCCAGGTCGCGCCTGCGATCCCTGACCCGGCCACTAGGACCGCCCCTGCGATAGAAAGGTCGCGCCTGCGGAGCCCAGGTCGCACTTGCGATCCCTGACCAGCCACTGGGGCTTCGCACCTGCGGCATAAATCCCGCGCCTGCGTGCTCGCACCTGCGGAAATTCCATCGCAGGTGCGGAACACCAGATACAGGTCTGGTTTAGCACTTTGAAATTTTTCCAAACTTCCCGTTAAACATCCGAATCGACTCCGAGGCCCCCGGGGCCTCAACCAAAACCACCAACTGACCCCAATACCTCATTCTAACTTAGTCGAACCTTAAACACACGTTCCCTAACGTCAAAATATCCAAAAATGCATAGATTCAAGTCTAGGAATTTATGAATTTTCAAGAATTCACTTCCGACGCCGAACCACGTCTAAACTCGTCCGAATGACCTCAAATTTTGCACACAGGTCATAAATGACATTCCGGACCTGCTGTCGCTTTCGGAATTCCATTCCGAGTCCGATATCAAAATCTCACCTATCGGCCGAAATCGCCGAAATTCTAACTTTCGCCAATTCAAGCCTAAATCTACGTCTGGCCTCAAAAACACATTCCGAACACGCTCCCAAACCCGAAATCACTCAACGGAGCTGACGGAGTCGACGGATTTCCATTCCGGATCCGTCTTCATACAGCTCCCGCTCCGGCCCAATTTCTAAGGTCAAAGCTCACCTTAAAGGACTATATGTCCAAAAACACTCCAATTTTTATCACTCAACGTTCCGACTCGTTCCATTATCCTAATAAGACAAGGGAGGAACAGTTATCAGGGGATCGGGGCGCTAACTCCCCAAAACGACCGGCCGGGTCGTTACATGTATAATTGACCATCAACAAGATAGTAATGAGCTGCCTTGGTCCGCCGTGCCCGAGATGCTTTTAGGTCTTCGTGCAATTTGTCATGACTTAGATATTCTATAAACTCATTTCTCCAATCCCAAATTAAGTTGGTTGAGTTAACTTCACTATAGCCATCCACATCCAACACCGAATGCAACAATTGAACTACCGCACTCGAATCAGACCCTTTCATTTCCGTGGATGAACCCAAATTGGACAATACGTCTGTCTCCATATTTTACTCCCTTGGAATATGGATGATTGACCACTCTCAGAACCGGGAAAGTAATACTTGAGCATTGTTCAAGTATTGTTGCATGCGCTCCTCCATAGAGTCGGAAATTCCCTATACTTGGTTCACCACCAGCTGGGAGTCACACTTTACTTCGATGACCTCAGAACCTAGTCCCCGAGTAGTTAAAGTCCTGCAACCAATGTCTCGTACCCGGATTCATTGTTAGTTAGTGGCACAGTTCTAATGGCCTGAATTAGGGTCTCCCACGAAGGAGTGATTAATACTACCCCAAGATCGGACCCTTTTACATTGGAAGCTCCGTCCATAAACAAAGTCCAAAAACCTGATACCGTACCCGATACTAGCACTGATTCTTTAGCAGCTAAAAGCATTAATCCCGAACTAAAGTCGCCACGAAGTTTTCCAAAACTTGTGACTTGATTGTAGTCGTGTGCTTGTGTTCAATGTCGATTTCATTAACTTAAATTGCCTATTTAGCCAAACGACCCGATTAACTCGGGTTTATGAAGGACACCTTAGGTAAAGGTTGTCACAACGACTATAAGATGACATTGAAAATATGGCCTAAGCTTTCGAGAGGCTACTACGAGAGCTAGGCCAATTCTTCAAGGTGCGGATAACGTGTCTCTGCTCATGATAGAATTTTACTAAGATAATAAACAATACCTTCTTCCTTCCGGACAAGAACAGCGCTTACCGATCCTTTCGAGACAACTAAATAGATTAATAATTGCTCACCTTCTACCAGTTTTGACAGCAACAGAGGGCTAGACAAGTATCGTTTTAGATCTTTCAATGCTTGCTAGCATTCTGGAGTCCACACGAAATCGTTCTTATTTTTCAAAAGTGAAAAAAAGTGATGGCATTTCTCCGAAGACCTCGAGATAAACCTGCTTATAGCCGTCAGTCTACCGGTCAACTCTGTATTTCCTTCACACTTGTTAACTGGTCCAGGATATCCTCGATGGCTTTGATTTAACCGGGGTTTACTTCAATTCCTCTTTGAGAGACTAGAAACCCCAAAAACTTATTGGAACCAACTCCGAAGGCGCACTTCTCTCGGTTGAGCTTCATGTTTTATTTTCTCAGAATGTCAAAAGTTTCTTGAAGATGTTTCAAATGTTCTCCTACATTAAGAGGCTTAACTACATATCGTCAATATAAACTTTCATTGTCTTACAAATATGTTTCTCAAACATTTTATTAACAAGCCTCTGAAAAGTGGCTTCGACATTCTTAAGCCCAAAAGGCATCGCATTATAGTAGGATGTGCCAATGTTTGTGATAAAAGAAGTCTTCCCATGATCTTCGGGGTCCATCCTAATTTGATTATACCCGGAATAAGCACCAAGAAAACTCATTAACTCATGCCCGGCCGTAGCATCAATTATTTGATCGATGTTTGGCAACGGAAAAGAGTCTTTAGGACATGCCTTATTTAAATCTTTATAATATACACACACTCTAAATTTATGATTTGTTTTAGGCACTACCACTACGTTAGCTAGCTAATCGGGGTAATTTACCTCTCAAATTGAACCTATATTTAGTAACCAGGTTACCTCTTCCTTGACAAACCTCTTCCTAACCTCTGTTATCGATCGTTTCTTCTGCCTTACCGGAGGGAAGTTAAGGTCCAAACTCAGCTTGTGGACAACCACTTCTAATGGAATACGTGTCATATCTGAATGCGACCATGCAAAACAATCAACGTTAGATTTTAGAAAATCCATAATTTTTAACCTGTGTTCGGGACTCAAACTCGTTCCTTAGTGAAATTTTCTTTCTAAGAGCTCCTCTAACAAGGTCACTTGTTCGAACTCTTTTGGTGCATGTTACAATGAATAAGGTTTACTCCACAATTGACAAACCTAACAACGAAAACTCGAAATAAAACGAAATGAAGTGGGCGTTTGGACATAAGAATTATAAAATTCCGAAAAAAGTGGGAAAAAAATCAAGCGGAAATGATATTTGAAAACTAGAGTTGTGTTTGGACATAAATATAATTTGGGTTATTTTTGAAGTTTTGTGAGTGATATGAGTGAAAATTTTGAAAACCCGTTTTTTGGAGTTTTCAAATTTTCGATAAATTTTAAATTTTACTTTCAAGTGAAAATTTAACAAATTATGGCCAATCACTGATTTTGGACAAAAATATAAAAATTTGAAAAAAAAGTAAAAATTTTCTTATGTCCAAACGGTCTCGAAGTTGAGAAGTTTCTAATACTTCCATAAATAAGCTGCAGATGCGCGATGATGCAAAACTTCAACCAATTGCAGATTCATTCTATGTGAAGTTTTGCTTTATGTAAATTTAGGAATTATGTTTTTGAGCAAACAGAAAATATATATTAACTAAAACAAAGATCATTTTCTTGCATAAAATTTATGTTTGTTGATACTAGTAACTTATATTCACAAAAATTATCTTATGTAATCAAATAAATAGAAAGTAAATTGAAATATAAATTATCGTAGGTAATTAGTTTTTTAAGGTATTAACAAATTTGAGGTTATTTTAGTCATTTTAACATAAAAACTTGTTTGCTAAATACATCAAAAAAAAAAATCAATTTGAATACTTCTGCTCAAACGCGTGCCTAGCTGCTTATTTTATAAATTTAGCTATAGTAATTAAAAAGTACTTTTCCGTACTTGATGCTTACAAAAATTCTTAGAATCAAACCAATTCAAATGCAGTAAGTCGGGTCTCAAAAGAAACCGAAAATAAATTAAAAAAAGGAACTTTTTTCATATAAGTACGTAATCTTAAACTTATTTACCTGTTTTATTTAAGTTTTTCTATTAACATAAAGTAACCAGATTTCTTTTACAAAACGTATATAAATTCGATAAAAATCTACAATTTATCTACAATTTAAAATATAAATTTTTTATATAGAATTCGGTCAAAAACTACAATTCGTGTACAATTTATATAAACTTATATACGATTATGCTAGTTGTATATATTTGTATGCCGTTTCTACACTTGACATACAAAATATAGACAATTTATTTATGTCTTCTTTTTCGAGTTTAAATATAAAATTCTAACCAATCATTTGCAACAACACTCAATCCAAACAAATAATAATTTCATAAAATTCAATTTTCGGATTCAAAGTTGGGAGCTTTTTTATTGTTGTGAATGAAAATTTGACTCATGTCTTGACGTTTCACTGGCCCTTAAACTTAACCGGCATCCAAATTAGCAAAAACTGGAGAAGGATTTGAAGGTATATTTTGTATTTTCTTATGCAAATCGAAAAATTCAAGAACTGCATTGAATTGTTCAAATAGCTAACAGTATTTATTTTATATTAATTTGACTTAGTATATTTTGTAACTTTTCTGGAATATCAACTCTATATTTTGAGGATAGATTTCAACATGAAGCGGCAGCAAAGTGACGAAATGAAAGTTTGAGAACAAATAGCAAAGGCAAGAAAATGGAAAAGATTGGGGCTTAATATATTACGGTCGTGACCCGACCGATCGTTTTGAGCTCTAGCGCGTTGTTCGGCGGTTTGAGGACATGAGAAGCTTCACTTCAAGTATTATGACTTGTACGCGTGGTCGGAATTGAAATTCGGGAAGTTCGGAGTGTATTTGGAAAGAGAATTCTCATTTCGGAAGCTTAAAGTTGGAAGAAGCTGAGTAAGGGTTGATTTTGAGTACACGGCCGCGGAATCGGGATTTGTAGGTTCCAACAGGATCGTATGATGATTATGGACTTGGGCGTATGTCCGGATCGGGTTTTGGATGGCTCGAGAGCGTTTCGGCACCTATTGTGGAAGGTTGGCATTTTGAAAGAATTTCATAAATTTGGGTTGAAATGCATTTCAACTTATCGATGTCCGTTTGGGATTTCGAATCTAGGAATAGCTCCGTATGGTGATTCTGGTATTGGGAGCGCGTCCGAAAGTGGATTCGGAGGTCCGTAGGTCATTTTTGGGGTCATTTGGCGGAAGTTAGAAATTTGAAAGTTTGTGAGACATTTAACAGGAAGTGCATTTTTAGATATCGGGGTCAGATTTCGATTTCGAGAGTTGGAGTAGGTCCGTAATGTTGAATGGAACTTGTGCGCAAAATTTAAGGTCAATCGGACGTGATTTGATAGGTTTCAGCTTCGAATGAAGAAGTTTGAAGTCCTAAAATTCATAAAGCTTGAATAGGGGTATGATTCATGATTTCGGCGTTGTTTGATGTGATTTGAGGCCTCGAGCAGTTCTGCTTTATGTTTTGAAACTGGTTGGTGTGATTGGACGGGATCCCGGGGGCCTCGAGTGGATTCTGGGTGGTTAACTGATTGAATTAGGCCTTATGAAGGTGCTAAGGTTGTTGTCTTCTGGTGTAATCACACCTGCAAGGCTAGGGCCGCAGGTGCGGAGCCGCACAAGCGGCCATGAGGGTCGCAGAAGCGGCTTAGCCTGGGAAAGGCTGGGATCGCATATGCGGTCGAGTTCCGTAGAAGCGGGACCGCAATTGTGCATGTGGGGCCGCAGAAGCAAAGGCGTAGAAGCGGATAGGGCCACGGATGCGGAGTTGAGGGGTCTTGAGGTGGACCACAGAAGCGGTCAAGTGACCGGAGGTGCGAGAGGTCGCTGGACAGATTGTTTTAAAGGGAGAGATTTGGCTCTTCTTCTCTCATTTTTCCACTTAGTTGGGGTGATTTTGGAGAGCTTCAAAGGGAGATTTTCATCAAGCAGCACAAGGTAAGTGATTCCCAGTTATTATTAGTCAAATACATGGTTGTATGAGGATTTAAACATTTAAATTAGTAAAAAATTGGGTTTTTTCGTAGAAAACCTAGAAATTTATATTTTTGGATTTTGACCACGAATTGGACATGAAATTGGTAATAAATTATATATTTGAGTTTTTGGAGTTTGGGTAAAATTTATTTTCAAACATTTTCGGAATTCGGGCACGTTGGGCCGAGAGTGAATTTTATCGACTTCTCAAGCGTAGTTAGGAATTTGTTATAAATTGGATTATAAAAAGTATTAGAGTGTATATTTTTATGGATTTGAACATTTATTGGCTAGTTTTGGAGCATTGAGCATCAGTTTGAGCTATTGCAAGGGCTTGGGAGGATGTGATGGAACTTCGGAGCGAGGTAAGTCTCCTTTCTAACCTTGTAAGAGGGAATTAACCCATAGGTGAATTGAATTTATGAGTGCTCTTACTTGGCGGGGCCTACGTACGCACGAGTGACGAGAGTCCGTACTAGCTACTAATTATGCTTATGTCCGGGTAGTTTAAGTTTACACCATGCCTTGTTGATACTATTATGTGATTGTGTTTATTAATTGCCTTGAAAAGAGTTGAAATTGAGGATTTCGAGATTTGAAAGTTTTCACTTAAATATTATATTTTTGAAAAACATTGAGGAATGTAGTAATAACTTGAGAAATTTGTGTGCTACCGCTTTGCAATTTATATTCTGCGAGCGAAGTAAATTTCCACTACTCTCATGGGAGGGGGCCGATCGCCTCGGCAGGTTAATAGATATATCTATGGTTCGCACCGTTCTACCCTCGGCAGTGCACATTTTATATTTATATGTTGGATCGGGTCGTACGTCCTCGGCATGACTTGTGCATGATAGATCTTCGTAGCTAAATTATAATTGATATTGCTTTGTTTGCTTGAGATATAAATTGTTAAACGACGAAACCAAAAATGGAGACTTCCTAAATAATTAAAGAGATGTTTACTTACTTCTTGATTATTGAATCTTCAGCTGCTTCATATATTTCATGTTTAATTATAATATTGGCATTTTTATGATGGTCCATAGTGAGTGTCGGAGTCAACCCCTCGTCACTACTTTTTCGAGGTTAGACGGGATACTTACTGGGTACGCGTTGATTTACGTACTCATACTACACTAGTTGCACATTTTGTGCAGGTGCATTTATATTTAGCGGCCTTGTGAGAGTAGATGCGTGTATGCATATAGAGACTTAGGTGAGCTGCACTCTATATCATGACCCGCAGCCAGTAGAGTCTCCTTCAGGGTATTTATAATATCTTTCCAGTCCAAATTTGTATTCCATACAGATGTTGTATTTTTTGTTTTATTTTCCTAGTTGATGCTGGCACTTGTGACACCGGGTTTTGGGGCGATTATGTGTTGCACTGTAATTGAAGTTGTTGTAAAATATTATTATTCACTCTGCAAATCCCATTTTTACTATTTAGTCAAAGGAAAATATAATTTAAAAAATATTAAAATGAGCATAAAATTAAGTATTTGTTGTTGGCTTGCCTGACAGTTGTGTCCGACGCCATCACGACCTTTAATGGATTTGGGGTTGTGACAACATGGTATCAAAGCGCTAGGTTCACTTAGGTCTCACAAGTCATGAGCGAGTCTAGTGGAGTCTTGAGGATTGGTACGGAGACGTCTGTACTTATCTTCGAGAGGCTACAGGGTTGTTAGGAGTACTACCCTTCTTGATTCCCCATCGTGCGATTTGATTCTTTCGAGGCTTGTGCCTTTATTTCTTTCCTATTCAATATTATGCGAAGTGAGGCGCTTGCTATGGATTGAGAATCGAGGAATTGTAATGGTACTACAGATGTGGTGCAAGATGTTTCTACCTGCATATTTGATTTGGCTATTACTATCACCTTGCGGAAGGTCGTCCTGTTGTTTAAGCTCAGCATCAGTGTTACCTAAGATTTTGAGATTTGGCCTTGATTGTTATGGCGATCCGTGCGTTGCTATCGCACAGTGGTTATGTAATGGTAGGATGCTTGTCTAGGTGTCGAGGGAGTGAATGACCTGAAAGGAGGTTTTACTAAGTGCATGATTTAGAGATTCAGTATTTTATTTCTGGCGGAGGAAGGTAGTCGGACTATACAATGTGGATTTTGGGTTGATGGAGTATCGAGACTTGGTATTTTCGAGCGTGGTGGAATTTTCATCTGTGATGTGGTGTCGTTGTCCTTGTTTAATGTTCTAAGCTCGCTGGCGTTATGGTTTTCTTCAATTCGCCTCCAGGGCGGGGAGTTATGAAATGGTGTCGGGGAAGCTGTTGTCAGAAATCGCGGTGTGCAGCGGTTCAGAATCGAATCAGTGTTCCTAGTGTTGATGCCTCGAGAAAGATGGTATTCTAAGAGTTTTACAGTTGGTATGACTCATTTGTTCGAGCGTTACAGAGATGGGTTCGGAATTGGGGCAACAATTAGGCAGCAAAGGTCGAGAAAGGACATGTGGGAGGTGTCTTACGGTGGGTAAACTTCTAGAAGGCCAAGTGTGATAAACAGAAGTCGAGCAATTGCTTAAAAGAGTGAGTTTGACCAAAGTAGGAGAGTCGCAGAGTAGCATACGGGTTATGTGGAGGGATGACTACACGCTTTGGGAAAAGTTTAGAGTGATTCGAGATTCGTGGTGGATAGTGACTAGGTCTACGGACTTAATTTGGAATATTGGATATTACACGGCGGAAGATGGGATACGACAGAGAGGAGTTGCTTGATATGAAGAAGGCTACAACATGACTTGGGATTGAAATGTATTGGCACCTTTAGTTGATGTCCATGAGGGGTGAACATACTTTTTCAGCTGGTGAATGAGCACGGGCTCAGGATAGGTTACTGATTTCGTAGTAATTGTAACCACTGCAGCTTCATTAGATGATGTCGGCATGGAGTTTCCACATGTGGGTTATCTTCCGTGAGCAGGTTAGCGGTCGCGTAATGTTGACGAAGCTCCTACGAAGAATTTCTACCGACTATCCAGGAAGAGGTCGAATATGTGTATGTGGCTAGTGATTCAGAGTGTTCATGAAGTATTTAACAGAAAGGTTTCGAGAAATTTGGCGGGTTGATTAAGAAAGATCATGTCAATGGGGGATAAGGAATCTTGTGGGTTCCAGATTTATGCAATGGTAGCTTCAAGCTATGTGGGAGAGCCCCACCACCCACAATTGGATTGTATGATTATCTACTTGTGAGGTTTCTGGTTATCGGCGTATTGATAGGTTATTACGACTAAGGAAATAGAACATCTGTGCTAATTTGGGAAAAGGATTGGAGGAATGTGTGCTATAATTATCCTTATCGATTCAGGTTCAGGCTTTGGGAAAACTTAGGATTTATGCTTCATGTAGAGGTAAGTTACAAGGAAGGCGATTCAGTCGGGTGCTTCTTTAAGAGGGTGTTCAGGTACCAGCAAGGCCTTGGAGTTTGGTTATATATGGGACCAAGTCAGAATGGGTGACTCTCATCAGCGGTCCTAGCGGATTTAAAAGTTAAAGTGCGGTGCCTAAGGATTTCGAGTCCGTAGTATGATTAAATATCGAGCTTTTGCAGTGGGTTAAAGGGGTTTGGAGTGCTCCATGTTACGTGCGGTCTGCGGTGTAGCATTGGAGGAATGGGGGAAGGTGACTTTGGATCCATGGAGAGATAAGACGCTAGTGTCGCACAAGGAGGGTATGAGATGGTTCGTGGGTTTTGGGACGACGTGGTCTCGTGAAATAAGGCCATTCAGGATGAGTGTAGATTGGAGTAAGTTATATTTTGAATGGAGCTATTGTTATTTCTAAGGAAAGTCCAGAGTAAATTAAAAGAAGTTGGTTTGGTTATGGTTGAATCGGCATGGTGGTGGCAATGATCAGTTCCTTCAGCGTGTTAAGTTATGTAGGTGATTTGTGGCGGTATGTGCGAGTCTTGACGGCCGCCGTAATTTGATTTATTTAGGGGTATTCAATTATAATGGCATGTTATGTGTAGATGCATCCCGAAAGAATTATGGTGATTTAGACCGCTACTCGAGGTTGGTATTTTCGGCAATTATGGGAATTCAGTCGCGTGTTGCAATGGTCCTCCTGGAGCGAGTTAAGTGAAAGGTTTCTATATGCAGGAGTGTTTATCCTATTAGTGGTTCAGGAGTTATGATGGAATTTTTGTGTTCTCGCGTATTGGCATGTTAGGTGCAGTGAACGACATGGGAATTGGAAGTGGAGGATCAAGGTTGCGGTTCGATGTTGGCAAGAATGTTACGAGCTTGGGTGAGCAGGAAGAGATTCAGATGTTAGAGTAAGTTGGTATTGTCTTTAGCGTCACTTGAGATCGATGTTCTGTGTAAGAGGCTTTGTGTCTTGATTAGCGGATCCCTGGGTTACTTTAGAGCATTAGTATGGCTGGTGGTATGGATGTGCATACTTGTAACCTGGTGCGGAAGGTTGTGGGAGTGTATCCCACGGAAGGATCATATAAGTGTGACATATAGTCATTTAGTTGATTAAAGATTGAAACCAAGTATGGAGATTCTGGTACTACCGCTAATGTGAGGATTTATGCCAGGAGGGCGCTTGACTCATTTGGTTGTGGACTGTGGAAGTTTGTTCTGGATTTGACGGTTATTTTTGTGTGTCATGGGGAAAAGGGTTTATCGTGGATCCCTGGAAGAATATTAGCCCAATGCGGTACGATCGGAATCGGCTTGAGGTCCGTGGGTGGATCTAAATATGAATGTGGGCTTTGTATCAGGCCGGATGTGTTCATTTCAGCATAGCAGTGTTTATGGAGGAGTATTCGCACACTGGATGTTATTTCGTCGTCGACTATTTCATGTAGTACTATATTGTGCCAAGTGGGTTATGAGGTGGTTTGGTTATTTGCACTCGTATTGAGATCCCTGGTAATTAGCGGTGTTGTGAGAGCAGGATGGCTCTCGAGATGCAGGTCATTTACTGCACCGTAGTTGTGTTTTAGTTTCATATCATATGGTGCTATACGTCTCCCCAGGATTTGTTTATTTCACATCGCATGCTTATGGTCGATATTCGAGTATTTCGTAGTTATGAGCATTTCAGCTCGCGCGTGCTTATGGTCGATATTCGAGTATTTCGTAGTTATGAGCATTTCAGCTCGGTAAGTATTTCCTTTAGATTATTATGTATGGATCGGGTGGCACGCCGCCACAGGTATATTGTTTGGATCGGATTGCACGCTGCAACGGTATCATGGTTGGATCGGGTTGCAGTATCCCCTACCTATTATTATGTGTACTGCTTCTCGTTTTCAGATGAAGGTTCATAATATCTTTTCGGTTGTTTAAATTAATAACTTGGGTTGAGTAGTTCTTTCCAGAGTTCATTCCTTTGTGTATCATATTCGAGTCTGTAGCTTGTTGGCACATTGAGGCATCATATAAGACTATTGGCAAAGTCTAAGGGGGCTTGTTGCCCGAGTAGCATGTACTAGGTG
This sequence comes from Nicotiana undulata, assembly GCA_005239495.1. Classification (NCBI taxonomy): domain Eukaryota; kingdom Viridiplantae; phylum Streptophyta; class Magnoliopsida; order Solanales; family Solanaceae; genus Nicotiana; species Nicotiana undulata. The sequence continues at coordinate 13,372 of ML244238.1, forward strand.
AGATGAGATTATTTGACCTGGGATCAGTGCGATTGGATTTATATACGGCATATTCGAGCGCAAATATCGTTATTTGGTTCATAACGAGGTAATGGTTCTTATCAGGATGAGAGGCTCAATGATTTGTTGACTCGGCAGTTGGTCATGAATTTCTACAGATCTCTTCCGTCGTGGCAGTATTGCAAGAGTTGGAACATGACTTATATGTGTCATGGGGTGTGTTGTGGGCATCAGATCCATGGAATTGTGGCTATTATTGTAAGAGAGTGTTATCATGGTCATGTGAATTAAGCAGCGCATGGTGTAGATTCAGAACAGGTAGACAAATCATGTATTAGCACATCGTGTAGTGATGAGTACGGTATTTGTATGTTGGAAACAGACCTGGTATAGGGTTTCAGATGTTGAAATTTGGCTCTAAGGCTTATTTGACTAAATGAAAAGGAGAAATTTCAGGTTTGCTTGAGCTGATGTGCTCAAGTAGATTGTGGTAGCACAAGTAGCTGCACACAGTGTTAAACAATGATTTTGGACAACTCCGGGAGCGGTCCTGAACACATTAGAGGACGAGCGTATGTTTAAGTGGGAGAGAATGTAATTACCCGACTGGTCATTTTGAGCTCTAGCGCGTCGTTCGGCCGTTTGAGGCCATGAGCAGATTCAGTTCAGGTATTATGACTTGTATGCGTGGTCGGAATTGAAATTCGGGAAGTTCTTAGTGTATTTGGTAAGAGAATTCTCATTTCGGAAGCTTAAAGTTGGAAGAATCTAACTAAGGGTTGATTTTAAGTAAATGACTGTGGAATTGGGATTTGAAGGTTCAATAGGTACGTATGATGATTATGAACTTGGGAGTATGTCCGGATCGGGTTTTTGATGGCCTGAGAGCGTTTCGGCACCTATTGTGGAATTTTGAAAGAATTTCATAAATTTGGGTTGAAGTGCATTTCAACGTTATCGATGCCCGTTTGGGATTCCGAGTCTGGGAATAGCTCTGTTTGGTGATTCTAGTAGTGGGAGTGCGTCTAGAAATGGATTCGGAGGTCTGTAGGTCATTTTGGGGTCATTTGGCGGAAGTTATAAATTTGAAGGTTTTTGAGAAGTTTGACTGTAAGTGGACTTTTTGATATCGGGGTCAGATTCTGATTCCGAGAGTTGGAGTAGGTCCGTAATGTCGAATGGGAATTGTGTGCAAAATTTGAGGTCAATCGGACGTGATTTGATAGGTTTCAGCATCAAATGTAGAAGTCTGAAGTTCTAAAGTTCATAAAGTTTGAATTGGGGTATGACTCATGATTTCGGCGTTGTTTGATGTGATTTAAGGCCTCGAGTAGGTCCGCGTTATGTTTTGGAACTGATTAGTGTGATTGGACGGGGTCCCGGGGGCCTCGGGTGGATTCGGGGTGGTTAACGGTTTGAATTAGGCCTTATGAAGGTGCTGAGGTTGATGTCTTCTGGTTTAACCACACTTGCGAGGTTAGGGCCGGGGGTGCGGAGCCGCAGAAGAGGCCTTGAGGGTCGCGGAAGCGGCTTAGCCTGGTAAAGGATGGGACCGCAGATGCAGTCGAGTTTCGTAGAAGTGGGACCGCACGTAGAGCCGCAGATGCGAAGGCGCAGTAGCGGATGGGAGCCGCATGTGCAGAGTTGAGGGGTCTGAAGGTGGACCGCAGAAGCGGTATTTTGGCCGCTCCTGCGGAACCACAGAAGCGGTCAAGTGACCACAAGTGTGAGAGGTCGCTGGGTATATTGTTTTAAAGGGCGAGATTTGGCTCTTCTTCTCTCATTTTTCAACTTGGTTGGGGCGATTTTGGAGAGTTTCAAAGGGATATTTTCTTCAAGCAGCACAAGGTAAGTGATTCCCACTTATTATAAGTTAATTACATGGTTGTATGAGGATTTAAACATGGAAATTAGTAGAAATCTGGGGTTCTTGGTAGAAAACCTAGAAATTTATATTTTTGGATTTTGACCACGAAATTGGACATGAAATTGGGTTGAGTTCGTGGTGCTATGGGTAAAGTTTATCTTAAAAAATTTTCAAAATCCGGGCACGTGGTCCCGAGGGTAATTTTTATTGACTTCTCAAGCGGAGTTAGGAATTTGTTATAAATTGGATTATAATATAATTAGAGTGTATATTTATGGATTTGCACATTCATTGGCTAGTTTTGGAGCGTTGAACATCGGTTTGAGTTATTGGAAGGGCTTGGGGGCCGGTGATGGAACATTGGAGCGAGGTAAGTCTCATTTCTAACCTTCTAAGAGAGAATTAACCCCATAGGTGAATTGAATTTATGTGGGCTCTTACTTGCGGGGGCTACGTATGCACGAAGTAACGAGAGTCCGTACGTAGCTACTAATTATGCCTATGCCCGGGTAGTTTAGGTTTTCACTGTGCCTTGTTGATACTATTATTTGATTGTGTTTATTAATTTCCATGAAAAGAGTTGATTGAGGATTTCGAGATTTGAAAGTTTTCACTTAAATTTGTATTTTTGAAAAACATTGAGGAATATTGTAATAACTTGTGATATCTGTGTCCAACCGCTTTGCAATTTAAATTCCGCGAGCAGAGTAAATTTTCACTTCTCTCATGGGAGCGGGCCGATCACCTCGGCAGGTTAATAGATGCATCTATGGTTTGCATCGTTCGACCCTCGACAGTGCACAATTTATATTTATATGTTGGATCCGGCCGTACGTCCTCGGCATGACTTGCACATATAGATCTTCGTAGCTAAATTATAATTGATATTGCTTTGTTTTCTTGAGATATAAATTATTAAACGATGAAACCAAAGATGGAGACTTCAAAAATAATTAAGGAGATGTTTACTTACTTCTTGATTATTGAATCTTCGGTTGATTCATATATTTCATGTTTAATTATAACATCAACATTTTATGATAGCCCATAGTGAGTATCAGAGTCTACCCATCGCCACTACTTCTTCAAAGTTAGACAGGATACTTACTGGGTACGCGTTGATTTACGTACTCATACTACACTTGCTGCACATTTTGAGCAGGTGCATTTATGTTTAGCGGCCTTGTGAGAGCAGAGTGTATGCATACGGAGACTTAGGTCAGTTGCACTACATATCACGACCCGCAACCAGTAGAGTCTCCTTCAGAGTATTTATAATTTCTTTCCTGTCCAAATTTGTATTCCGGACAGACGTTGTATTTTATTTTATTTCCTAGTTGATGCTCATGCACTTGTGACACCGAGTTTTGGGGCGATTATGGGTTGCATTGTAATTGAAGTTGTTGTAAAATATTATTATTCACTCTTTAGATTCCATTTTTTCTATTTAATCAAAGGAAAATATAATTTCAAAAATATTAAAATTTGCATAAAATTAAGTATTTGTTGTTGGCTTTCTTGACATTGGTGTCCGTCGCCATCACGATCTTTAATGAATTTGGGGTCGTGACAACATGGTATTAGAGCGCTAGGTTAACTTATGTCTCACGAGTCATGAGCGAGTCTAGTAGAGTCTTGCGAATCGGTACAGAGTCTGTACTTATCTTCGAGAGGCTACATGACTGTTAAGAGTACTACCCTTCTTGATTCCTCATCGTGCGATTTGATTCTTTAGAGGCTTGTGCCTTTATTTCTTTCATATTCAATCTTATGTGACGTGAGGCGCTTGCCATGGATTGGGAATCTAGGAATTATAATGGTACTACAGATGTGGTGCAGGATGTTTCTACCTGCATATTTAATTGGGTTATTATTGTCGCCTTGCAGAAGGTCATCTTGTCGTTTCAGCTCAGCACCAGTGTTACCTAAGATTTTTAGATATGGCCTTGATTGTTATGGTGATTCGTGCGTTGATATCGCACAGTGGTTTGGTAATGGTAGGATGCTTGTCTATGCGTCGGAGCAGTGAATGACCTGAAAGGAGGTTTTACTAAGTGCATGATTCAGAGATTCAGTATTTTATTTCCGCGGAGGAAGGCAATCGGACTCTAGAATATGGATTTATGGTTGATAGAGTATCGAGACTTGGTATATTCGAGCGTGGTGGAATTTTCATCTGTGATGTGGTGTCATCCGGTGTTATGGTTTTCTTCAATTCTCCTTCAGGGCAGGGTGCTATGAAATGGTGTCGGGGAAGCCATTGTCAGAAATCGCAGTGTGCGGCGGTTCAGAATCGAATCGGTGTTCCTAATGTTGATGGCTCGAGAAAGATGATCTTCTAAGAGGTTTAGAGTTGGCAGCAACTCATTTTTTTAGACGTTACAGATATGGGTTCGGAATTGGAGCAACAATTGGGCAGCAAAGGTCGAGGAAGGACATGTGGGAGGTATCTTACGGTGGGTAAACTTCTAGAAGGCCAAGTGTGAGAAAGAGGAGTCGAGCAGGTTCTTAAATGAGTGAGTTTGACCGAAGTGGGAGAGTGGCAGAGTAGCATATGGGTTCTGTGGAGGGATGACTACACGCCTTGGGAAAAGTTTAGAGTGATTCGGGATTCGTGGCGGACTTAATTTGGAATATTGGCTATTATACGGCGGAAGAAGGGTTACGACAGAGCGAAGTTTCTTGATATGAATAAGGCTACAATATGACTTTGGATTGGAATGTATTTTCGCATCTTTAGTTGATGTCCATGAGGGGGTGAACGGACTTGTTCAGCTGGTGACTGAGCACGGGCTCATGATGGGTTACTGATTTCGTAGTAATTATAACCAGTGCAGCGTCGTTGGATGATGTCGGCATGTATTTTCCCCAGGTGGGTTATCTCCTGTGAGCAAGTTAGCGGTCGCATGGTGTTGACGAAGCTCCTACGAAGAATTTCTACTGACTATCCAGGAAGAGGTCGAATATGTGCATGTGGCTAGTGATTCAGAGTGTTCATGAAGTGTTTAATAGAAAGGTTTCAAGAAATTTGGCGGTTTGATTGAGCAAGATCATGTCAATGGGGGAAAGGAATCTTGGTGGGTTCCAGAGTCATGCAATGGTAGCTTCAAGCTAAGTGGGAGAGCCTCACCGCCCACAATTGGATTGTATGGTCATCTACTTGTGAGGTTTCTGGTTATCGGCATATTGATAGGTTATTACGACTAAGGAAAAAGAACAACAATGGTAATTTGGGCAAAGGATGGGAGGAATGTGTGCTATAATTGGACTTATCGACTCATGTTCAGGCTTTGGGAAGACTTAGGATTTTCGCTTCATGTAGAGGTGAGTTACAAGGAAGGCGATTCCGTCGGGTGTTTCTTTGAGAGGGTGTTCAGGTGCCAGCAAGGCCTTGGAGTTTGGTTATATGCGGGACCGAGTCAGAATGGGTGACTCTCATCAATGGTCCTCGCGGATTTAAATGTAAAAGTGTGGTGCCTAAGGATTTTGAGTTCGTAGTGTGATTAAATATCGAGCTTTTGCAGTGGGTTATGAAAGGGGATTGGAGTGCTCCATGTTATGTGCGGTTTGCGGTGTAGCATTGGAGGAATGTGGGAAGGTGACTTCGGATCTATGGAGGGATTTGTCAGAATGAGTGTACCAAATAAGATGCTAGTGTCGCACAAGGAGGGTGTGAACACCCAATTTTTGCCCCGTATGGAAATTACTCCTAAAGATAATCAAAAAATGATTTTTAATAAATTTTAGGAACTTTTCTTTATTTAGTTGCATTTCATGCATGCTTACTACTTTAAAATTATTGGGGGGGGGGGGGGG
>ML244238.1:19305-40232 GCA_005239495.1 Nicotiana undulata
TCTCATTTTTCATTTCGTGCCATTTTGGGTTTATACTTCATTTTTAGGATTTAGTTACATTATTAAATACATCTTCTAAAAATCAAAATTGCATTCGTAGGTTAATTAATCAATTAGTTGCACTAGTCCATCACTAGATAAAATAAATACATAGGCTAGCCAAGAAATAGATTTAAATTAAATTTGAGTCTAAAGTGGCTAATTTTGCAAAAGAATAAAAAGAAGAGAAGGTTGTTAAGGCTAAATTCGTACTGGCCCAATTCCCTCAAATCCACTCAAAACCCGCCTGCCTACCCGACCCGACCGGCCCAACCTCCATCTCACTATAACCCTAAAGGAGACCTAATCTCTAGAAAAAGGCCTGAAGGATCTGAAAAGGAGGAGCCCAGACACAGCAACGGCGCTCACCCCCTCCCCTTCCTCTTCTTCTTGATTCTGCTCCGAAAAACCAGTCGGACCTCTCACTTAAATCAACAAACCCAAAACAAATTTCGATCCTTCACACGTCTCTCTCTTCAAAGAACCTAGCCGTCGTCGTTCCCCCATCTCTTTACTGCCGGAATCCGGCGAGAAAACCACCCGGACTTCCTCTAAGCCGTCGCCGAGATGAGAAAACCAAATAGATCCTTTGTTCTTCAACCTAACAGCTAGAAAGAGACTTCCGGATCTGGAAAACTCAAAAGAAAAGCTCCAAATTAGAAAAGAAAATTGAAATTGAAACAATGAGTTTCCATTTTTCCTCTTGTTTTGGTATTAAATTGGTTGTTTGCCGAGGAATTCGCTGATGCTGCTCTCTGTTTTCGGCTCTCATTTGGCTCACTCTAGCGACATCTTTTGTTCGATTTAGTTGTGAGCTGTCGAGCTGAGTGATTGTTGACGTTGTTGCTAAAGTTTATCTCCACATTTTTAGCTGTTGCTTCCTTCTGTCCGTTTCTCTATCTCGAGGCAGGTCAAAAACTCCAGTTGTAATTCCTTTTGAGTGTGCGAATGAAGCTAGATAGTTTGACTTCATGATCCTGGTTTGATTTCTTGAACTCTTTGTTGTTTTGCTGTTGTTGATTTATTCTTTTTCTTATGCTCGAATCTCTGGTGATAATATTGTCAAACTTCACAATATCTTGTCTCGTTCATTTGTGTATTGAGATGCTACATGAACTGATGAAGAGAATTTCGTTAACTTGATGATTGTAGTGATTAAGTGGCTCAATAGCATATGGTTCAGACAAACATTTCTTTGCCTAAAATTGTTCAATTCTACTCATCAGAATAGATTAACTGGAATCTTGATTGAATAATATGAAATAGACATAATTACTCTTAATATAAACAAACTGGCTCGTACTCTAAATTTGTTGCAGAGTTATTGATGGTATGTTCTTCTTTTCCTCTATAGTGTAAATTGCCAACTTCCTGCTACTTGTTAAGTACGTAAATCAACAATGGTAAAGTTAAACAATTGTTTCCCAAGTACATTGACACATAACAGTATTAAGTGGCTCAATAGCATATATTTGAATATAAGATCCTGCCATTTGAAATCATTTTGTTTGTATTAATATTGCTCTTATTAGTGTATGGTAATACATGAGATTATCATATTGTTTGATCTGATTCCAGTTTTGGGTTGGTACTTCTCTGACGTGCATTGGGTTTGTGGGAATGGCGTGAGTCTTCAATTGAAACAGGAGGCATTACTACCCTTTAATGTATTTAAGCAGTTATGGAACTTAATTCAAAATAGGATACTGGATCAGCGATCAAGTAATTGAAAGAAGAGTGAGGTCATTAGAGTAATAGCAAGTCATATCATATCTGACATAAACAATAATCTCAAACTCATTTCTCATACGAACTCATACCTTGTAGTCCAAAAATACATCCTTTCGCTCTTAGACTAGCATTACAAACAACTTAGGAAAAACAAAGACTTATGAAAAATTTGCTTCAGATATGCAATTAAATCATCGTGACCATAGTCATGATTACATAATCCACATTCGGGTGTGACAGCTCATGTCCCCGACTTCAACTTAAAACTATATTAAAATCACGTGTTGTAATTCGCGGGTGCATTTCATGTGGCGCAATTATAACATGTCCAAAAGCAGACGAGTGCACGTTATCGTGACTCGCTTTCAAGATAAATTCATAAATGTCAAAATAGCAGCTAAAAGTGTAAAAGGGTAAATGCACAATAGGCTAAAATACGTAAACAATCAGATAATTTAGGCCAAATATCAATAGTTAAGCGACCGTGCCAGAACCACGGAACTCGGGAATGCCTAATACCTTCTCCCGGGTTAACAGAATTCCTTACTCTAATTTCTGGTCGCAGACAAATCAAAACAGAGTCAAATTCCTCGATTTGGGATTTTCAAAACAAAACGGTGTCCCGGAGCATCGTCAAAAATCCGGGTGGAGACTCTGAAAAATTAAAATAAATCCCAAAATCGAATAATGTCACTTAAAGTGGAAAAACTCCCTCATTACCCCTTCATTAATCAGGGGTAATGAAAAAGGAGGTGTGACAGCTCTGGCAACTCTGCTGGGGATCGAACCCAGAATCTCTGGTTCGGGGTTCAAGAATTCGAGCCTATATAACTGTTATATTTTGGCTTTTATTATCTGATTTTACATGTTTAAACCTAATGTGCTAATTTCCGCTTTTACCGCTTTGATATTATTTGAACTGCATATAAAATGTGCCGAAACCCTTCTTCTCTCTGAGTCTTCTAAATCATCTGGGAAGTGTGCACTTTGTGTGACTTCTTTTATGTTTGAGTCATCCAAATTTTAGAATGAGGTACGGACAAGTTGCAAAGCCGGCGAAGCTTCTGTATTCCCGGTACGTTGCCCCGACCTCGGCTCGAGCTATCCGCTCGGGTAAGCCTGGTCTAGAACAAAACCCCAGGATTCAAACTTAGAATGACATAACCTCTTGCTGGATCCCTAGTAAGTGCGTTGTTTGCATCACGTGCATTTGACTTATGGGACTCAACACAGGGGTTGTGTCCGTCTAGGACAGGCACACCCGAAATAAAAGACCATCCTGATGCATCTTACGTGCTACTTGGCATCTGTTGTTTCAGCATGCATGTTGACCGGCTTCTAGAATAGGAAAGAAATAGAAAAAAGAAACAAGAGTGAGAGGTAGGTATTGGAAATATGCAACTCTGTCTATAAAAAGGAAAAAAAATATTTGAATGTCTTCAAAAGTCATGTTTCCCCGGTTCCGTCAAAACTGGCCGAACTACGCGGGTCTGATTCTCACTGGATGTGAGATACGTAGGCAAACCTCATCGGTTCCGGCCCCCTATTTTTTTTTAAAAAATCCAACGAAAATATTTTCCTTTAATTCCTTCTTTAGGAGTATTTTCTTAGGAAATTCCAAACGAATAAAAGATAAAAAATATATATATTAATAAAAAATTTAGAACCCAAAAATAATTTTTTTTTTCATAAAAAAAAAAGGATAAATCAAAGTACCAAAAATAATTTCCACCTTCTTATTTCCACAATTTTTCAAAAATCTCAAAAATATTTCATTGAGTTTAAAACCAAATAGTAGAACATAGCTTCAGATTTTCTCTAAGTACATGTTTGATTCTTTGAGTTTAAAACTGAGCTCTATCTTTGATTTCTAAAATTTTAGAGAGGATTGAGTTTCTTTGAACATCGACTCGATATTTCTGAGTTGAGTCCGTGAATCCGAATCAAGCCTTATCACTTGATTTTCTAAATATTGAGCTAAAATATGGTTTGAGTTGCTGAAGCTCTAATCCCTTGTTGTATCTATTTAGCTAAAATTGTGTGGTAGTTCGAAAAGTTTTGAAGAAAACTACTTGCACTTTGGTTCAGTTTCTACTAGAATTCCACCAGGATTGTTTGTAGTTGTTTTAGGCAGCATTTAATAGCATTCTTAATGCCTACTGCCTATTTGATGAAAGGTTTTGAGAAGCTGATCAAGTTTTAAGCCTGATTCCTAACTTAAGAACGGAATACTTGTGTGAACTTTTGGTGTGATTTCTGGTTTGGTCTCTGCTAAGTTCATGGAGTAGTTTGGTCAATTTTTGGTTAGATACCTAAGTTTTTGAAATGAAAATTCATCTTAGTCCACTGTTGAATGAGAGGCTTGAATTATTGAACATGGTTTTGATTCTAGTTTGGGAGTTAAGTTGATTTTTTGTGATGAACTGAAAACTGAAAATTCCTGCGTATTTGAGTTGCAATGCTGCACAATTTAAGTGTAATTTTGCACTGTTTTGGACATCAGTTCAGCAGTATTTGAGCAGCTTTTTCTTCTATTTCCTATATGCATAACTTACTGAAACAATTTGCTTGGTTGACTGTTTTGCTTTAGCCAAAGTTCAGCTGTTTTTCTGATCAAGTTTTGCGCAGCAAAATCTGCAGCTTGTTACACTCTCTTCCTGCAACTATTTGAAACCGTTTTTGCCGGGATTTCTGCACTTTAACAACATAAATTTCTGTACTATTTGGATCATTATTGAGCTCACTATACATCACTAAATTCTGCATAATGTTATAGTTAGGGCTGCTAATAGAAGACTGAATTGGTCAGTTCTAAGTTTGCATTAGTTCTGCAAAACTTCTGCACCTAAGAGCTATTGTTGTGTTCTTCAACTGTGGAGCACCATTATGTGTCTTTCCGGATTTGAATTTTGGGGACTGTTTGATATTGATTCCGATCATTTCCCTGCAGCATCTTCAAGTGTCAGTTCAAATACAGGGGGTCAAGTTAAAGGTTGTCAAAAGTTTATTTTGAGTTTGCTTTAATAACACTAGTTAACATGAAGTGGATCAGTCTTTTGAACTCATGAAACATGGCACTTTAATCTACTGTTCTATGTACGTGAAATGTTCAATAATGTGGTTTGATTGGGATCTTATACGTGCTTACTTTACGAATTTGAATATGGTCTCACACTTTTGAATGCTACCATGACTGTTGGTTATTTGCTGTGTTCGCTTGGGAAGTAGAATACTGATGTTTGCTGCTGGTCTTTCCAATGTTGTTGGTCTTTCTATGCTTCTTTCATATCCTACTCTCGCTTCTATTCCTCACATGTTCATCAATAGGTACAAGAGTGTTCTCTCATTTGCCATAGCATCAGAATACTCATTCCCACAGGTTGAAAAAGTGAAGGAGCACCTGAAGGACCCAAGCAAGTTTGCTGCAGTTACTACTGCCCCGTTGCGTCTAGACCTGCTGCTAAATCCGCTACTTCCAAGGAGGAAAAGAAAGAAGAACCTACTGAGGAGGTCAACAAACAGTTTGATCAAACGAATTAGGCTGATTGGCGAGTTTCTAGCAAAGTCTATGGTTTCAAGGTGTGTTGATTTCAAGGAGACTGCTGAAGTCATTACCAAGGTTGGTCTCAAAATGTTCCTAGGAGTGACTACATCAATGACAAATTGGGATGTTGAGGGAACAACGTGCAGTCTAATTTTGGAGGACAACCCCTTGGTAGACTTCATTGAGTTCACTGATACCTGTCAAGGTTTATATTCTGAAGCAAGCTCCTGAGGAGAGTACCCTTACAAGAATGAGGAGTAACATGCTTTTGCGGCAGAACTTGATGAATTCAATCCCAATGGCAGTTCGACAAGAGGAATCTTGTTGAACTTACCTGTTGCTGGCCTGTCAAGCAGTAGGGTGCAGCAACAACTACAACCACAACAGCGATTACTGAATACTGGCTTGCTCCCACAAAATCGATCTCAATCGTCGCATAGTAGCCAGGTCCTACAGCAAGAAATGATCCAGCAGCTCCTCCAGGACAAGAATGCTAACAACTATGGGTGTGGAGTTCAACAACAGTGCCTTGATGGACGAAGTGGAGGTGCTAGTGCCCCTAGGGAAAGATTTGCACTTGGAAACAATAGTTATGTGGCTGTTGCGACAACTACACATGGGCCGGGAAGAGGTGTTGGACCAACACCAGGTAGAAGCAACAGTAGAAATCCGCAACATTCATCATAAGGAATGCAAAGAAAACACCTCATCTTGCCTTATCAGCCTGGGCATTAAGCTACAAGGAAAAGAGGAGAGCATGATGTTCTGTGTTCACACTAACTGGTTTTTCTGTTTTGCAGGTACACACATTAGCTTTTGATGACCTCCCAATTGGTGCTATTAGTGCAATGCACTCAGCCCACGACTTCCGCCCAAGCTCGGGCCACGTGGAAAGGTCTAATTGCTTATTAACCTTCAATTTGTTATTGATGTATGTGTCCCTAGTTTGTGTTAAGTGTAATTGGAGACTTTCCATTATAACGAGTTATATCTTAAGATGTATTTATGCATTGCTTTCTTAGTAGGTGGATGCTTGTATTCTGCTCAAATAATGTCACCTTTTATCAGTTCGTGTTGGTAATTTTCATGTTTGCTGTTGTAATTTGACTTCTAAAATGGGTCAGAAACTTCTACACAATGCCATATGATTATCAGATAGCTGTTTGTGGATCAGGTAGGAAGATGATGAGCCTGCTTTTGCATATTATCTTGATTGGTCTGTTGAGAACTGATTGTGATGCCATTGTTGACTCAGTCAAAGTTTTGAGAATTTGTTAGGCTAAATATGTACAGGTCATCCATCAGCTGAGGTGTAATGCATTTGTTTGCAGTGCCACTAAACTGAATTGTGCTTGTTCTGACACAAAGCTGATTCTCTTGCTATAGTCGTATGTCCGGTGGAGAATGAAACAACTATGATTAAGGTTTAAAATTTACTTGCAACACTTGTTTGAGTGTCAACTAGAGGAATGATGTCCCTGAAGTACCCAAGATAAGATAGTTTGGTTTTCATTCAATTGTAAGGAAAGTTGGATGCTATCCACACTAGAGAATATTTGGAAGACATGATTAGTTAGGTTCCTGGTTATTACTTAAAATTTTGTTGTTTCAAGCCGTTTAAGTTTGCCAATCATGTTCACCTTTCTAGGTTGTTTTGGGATATCCAAGGTCGACACATGAATTTTTGTTTTTTTTTTTGTGTTAAAAAGAAAGTAATACCTGGTTATACAGATAATTCAGTACACTTGGAAAGGAGATAAGAAGAGTCCATAAACACATTATGCATGTTCTTAAGCATCTGGACGATTTAATGAGATAATTATCTGACTTATAAAAGTCCAATTTACTGCATCCGAGCACTGCTCAGAAATGAAGGGGATATGGAAAAAACTCCATAGCCCAGAAATATCATCAATTGGTGGTTACTTGGTTTCTTCGCTCCTCTTTCTCTATTGATGGGATAGGATAGATCTCCGTTTGGGATAGGTTCCCTCTATCTTGAAGTATTTTTTTCAAAAAAAAAAACATTCAAAAGAAATTAAAGAAAGGAAAAAGTCAAATCAAAATCCAAAAATATTTTTCTTGCTTTTTAGAAGTTTTTTTTCAAACATTTCAATCGAAACATAAAAAAAATAGCCAAAAATATTTTCTTCTTCCTTTTATAGCCTTTCCTTCAGAAAATTCAAAAAGATGTGTGTCTGAGTTTTATAAAAGTAAAAAATAATAATAATAATAATAATAATAATAATTAAAAAAAAAGTTAGCTTATTTACTCTATTCTCAATCTTCCCGAACTACGCAAGATCTGATTCATGCGGCGTCATGATACGTAGGCAATCCACGTAGGATTCGATCATAGCCATAAATAAATTGAGTAGAAAAAAAAATTGAGTGAAAATTTGAGAAAAGAGTGAAAAGAAAGTGAAAAATAGAGAGAAAAAAAAAAGAAAAAAGAGTGACAAAATAACTGAGAAAAACAAAGAGCGAAAATAACAAAAAAGAGAAAGGAAAAGAAATCGAGATATAGAAAATTCAAAAAAAAAGGAGAGATAAAATCAGAAAGGGACATTTAAAGGTCGGGATGAAACACGCAGCCGTTCGAATACATGGTAGAAGCATTTAACTGTTAGGAGCATTGCATCCGCAATATGCGATTTCCTACATGTTATATGTCTCAAACTAACCAGGTTGTTGTATGTACAAATTAGAGCCAGATTTTGGTGGTTGGTTTTGTTGGTAGTCCGGTTTCCCATCCTTCACAAGTCCAAAAGTAGAGATGGCCTCCGTCGGTAATCTGCCGATCATTGGTCCCGAGGATTGGCCGTCATCGGCTATTCCGCAGCTGGAATCAGCAACTGCTGAAGAAAATCGAATGTTGCGTCGCCGCATGTTGGAAATGTGGGACGCGTGGTCTAACGGCAGGGAACCGCCAAGTGTAATCCCTGGTTTTCCTGAGTTGATTCCCGGTTCAGATGGGCTTTCCAACACCCTTCTGCCCAACCCACTCATCCCATGTGGGCACCCCCTAATGTCGTCTAATGGCTCTGGAATGCCTTATGTGGATCACCCCCAGGCGCCGGATTCAAGAGCACCGCCAACAATGTTCACTGTACCACCAATCTCCACTACGGCACATCCAACAGTGCCCAGGCCAAACTCTGTCCCGCAACACCTGCAATATGAGTCTCCAATGGGTCAGCAAAGAACAATGAGAAACCTCGAGCAGGAAAAAATGGTTCGAAAGATAAGAAGCTTAATGCAAAGCTTAAAGAACATACAAGGTTTGAGTGGTCAGAAGAGTCTCTCCTACTCTGATTTATGCATGTTTCCACATGTTCACCTTCCGGTTGGTTTCAAGATGCCAAAGTTTGGAAAATATGATGGGCACGGAGACCCGATAACTCACTTAAAACGATATTGTAACCAGCTGAGGGGTGCTGGTGGAAAAGATGAGTTACTAATGGCCTATTTCGGAGAAAGCCTCACCGGAATCGTTGTTGAATGGTATATGAGTCAAGAAATTACTCATTGGCATGTGTGGGACGATATGGCCTGAGACTTTGTCCGCCAGTTCCAATATAATGTGGACATTGCTCCCGACAGGAATTCTTTTTCCAACTTGAAAAAGAAAACCGTGGTAAGCTTTCGTGAATATGCTGTCAAATGGCGTGAGCAAGATGCCAGGGTAAAGCCTCCAATGGACGAAACAGAAATGGTTACGGTCTTCCTAAAATCCCAAGAGGCAGACTACTTCCAGAACATGATGTTTGCTATGGGTGGACCATTTGCTGAAGCTATCAAAATTGGGGAGATGGTCGAAAGTGGTTTAGAAACGGGCCGAATTTGGAGTCAAGCTACTTTTAAGGCTACATCAGAGGTCGTTCAGAATGGGTCAGAGGGTTTGTTGAACAGGAACGAGATAGAAGAGGGAGCCATGATGACTTCGAGCTCGAAGGGGGCCCACAGGGAATTCAACCAATCAGATATGCTTCCTAAAGTCCCCCAACACTATTATCCCTATCAAGATGATGCAAATTATGTCGTTCCACCGCCTCCCTATGTGGTGATGAACGTGAAATCTTACACGAGGCCACAAAATTATACCCAAAACCGAGCTCCACTTCCCAGAAATGCCCATCCTTACCAAGCTCCATATAATCCTCAATCAAATGTTTCCCAATACAATCCTCGCCCAAGAGAGCCTCTCCAAAAGAATCAGTTCACCCCTATTGGTGAATCATACTCTAGCTTGTTCCAAAAGTTGGTCAGAACAGGTCTGCTGCACCCAGTGACCCCGAATCGGCCAAACCCCGAGTCACCCTCGCATCGGGATGATGCTAGATGTGAATACCACTCTGGAGCAGTGGGGCATGATACTGAAGATTGTTGGACTCTTAAAAGAGCAGTGGAAGATCTCATCGAGGTCCAAACAATAGTGCTTAGGGATGAAGAAGACCCTAATGTGATGAACAATCCCCTGCCTGCTCACACTGGACCGGTAGTCGGAATGATTTGTAAAGCTGAAGAATTTGATCCGGCACTGAAGGCCATTACAGCCATTGCCGAGATAAAAGAAAAGCCAAAAAACGATCGCCAAGACTGAGAGTTCCCCCATCAGATGGGAGTCTCGGTAGCCAGCCTTGCTATTCTTTCTGCGTCCGGATTATTTCAGAGTGTGATCCGGATGTTTTACTTTATTGTCTTACTTTCCAATGTAAACCATTCTCTCTTTAAAATTCAAAAAAAAATCAAATTAATAATATCTCTTTTCTTACTCTACTCTCAGTTCTGCTTAAATGCAGATTTCAATAACATGACATGCTTGCGGACTTCATTCCCAGATCCTAAAACGCTGTCAGACTTCGAAATAATGAATCAAGAAGCAGAATGCAAATGCAGTTAGGAAATAAAGAAATAAATCGGAACAGCCAAAGGAAAATTGGTTCAGATTAGAAAGGTCCATACATTACTACAAGAGTACTGCCAAAAGAGTGCGTTGTGCTTGGGGTACATCGAAGAAATTGTCCCCGAAACAACTGTCAACGCAGGTGCAGTCAAAAGATCTTAAAATGCCGCCAGGGTTTGAAATAATAAATCAAGGATTAGAAATGCAAATGAAGCTTGGTCAAAGAAATAAAACAATGAATCGGAATAGCCAAAGGAAAATTGGTTTAGATTGGAAAGGTCCATACATTACTACAAGAGTACTGTCAAAAGAGTGCATTTGTACTTGGGGTACATCGAAGAAAATGTCCCTGAAGCAACTGTCAACGCAGGTGCAGTCAAAAGGTACTACGTTTGATCCTCCATATATTTTCAAATGTTCTCCGGTTGGGATGACGAAGGCTTTCATTCTCGCTACCCAAACACCATCAACCCTTTTTGCAAACCCTTTAAGCCGGTTACTCTTCTTTGATTACCCTCTTTGGAACCCGAAAGTGTAATTAGAATACAAAAAAAAATTGAAAAAATGAAAAAAAAATTGATGGAAAAGAAAGAGGAAAAAAAATGAAATGAAAAAAAAAAGAACAAGGAAAGCAAAAGAAAGGGAAAACAAAAAAAGAGAGGAAAAAACAAAACAAAAATCAAAACAAAAACCAAAACAAAAACAAAATGTTTCCCCGAACTACGTTCGACTTGATTCCGAAAGGATACGTAGGCAGCCTCTCCTGGGGTTCAGTCACACCAAAATAAAAATCCAAATTCCCCCCAAAAGTGAAACTAGGGGCTGAAGTTATGATATGTTCGGCGATGTGTCGCCTGAAAGGTTCCAAAGTTGTAATTCAGTCCAAATTCTTTTTACCCAAAATATTGTTCAAGTCCTTCCGATCAATTGGAAAAGATGTCCAAAATTGGAGGATACAGTTGTTTGGATCTAATACAAACAAGTGAGAGAAATTGAAATGAGAGAGTCTTATCGATGAAAACCCACACGGGCACCGTGAGGCGACGGTAAGAAGAGAAATGAGAGAGGTTAGTCGGTGAAAACCCGCAAAGGGCACCACTGATCGAAAAGAGGATAATTGGCCACTGACATGGAAACGTTTTCGGGGCAAGGTTTCTCAATCTCGAGGTAATAGTTGTGATGAATTTTTGAGAGTCGGACGGTTTACACGGATCAGGCATCCAGTCCAAAAGGCATGTCATGTTCATTGAAGTCTGCATGCACTCCAGATAAGTTCTTTCCTTTCCCCGAAAGGGACACCTCCTGTTTAAATTCATTGTCCATTCTGTCATTTATTTTTCTTTTGAATCCCTTTCGGTCTAACTTTGTTCCTCACCTAAGGCAAAGAAAGGATGGCAAGACTGATTTACAGGGCTCTCATTTGACACGGGCTAATATGCAAAAGGCACCCAGCCTCGTCAGTGGCATCAAATCGATCTCGACTGGCCATAGCGGCCGATGCTTCAAACTCAAAAGCCCTTGAAAGGAGAAAATCAAATTGAAGTGCCTATAAAGGCGAATGAAGTGAAAGGTTGAGTCCCATGTGGCTAACCCTCTCCGCAAGGTTTGAAACCCGAAATATTCCAAATTCCCTAAAGTTAAAGTTGGAAGAAAAGTCAGAAATGAAAAGCCTATAAAGGCAAAATAAATTTGGAAAGGTTAAGTCCCGCGACTAACCGTTACAGCAGAATTTGAGGGGCCAAAACTCCCCCCGACACTCTGGAAACCCAAAAGGAAAGCAAGTGAAAGGCCTACAAAGGCAAAACAAAATGTTGGGTCCTACGTGACCGATCGCCATGGTAAAACCTGGAAATCCAAGGTCCCCAGGATTAGAGATGAAACCCAATCCCCAACCAGATAACAAGCAAACGGTTGAGATCTTCGTCAAAGGGGATGAGATCAAGCAGCTTGAAACAATCAAGGCCGCAAAACCAACCACCATTTAAAACTAACAAATTGTTCTTTGTTTGAAGGAAACAGGTGTAACTCAAAGCAACCTTGCAAATGCAAGTGTAAAAAAAAAGGGGCACAAGAGCTAGAAGCAGCTCTGCAACAACAACTCCAAAAAGGGAAGTTTTTTCCAAAATTCTTTCCCCCATTCACTCAAAATAAAATGAAAAGAAAAGAAAAGAAGAGAACGATGTTGAAAACAATCCAAACCTAAAGTGGTATAGGGTCTCCAATCCCTAGCTACACCTTTCCCAACATNTATAACCTGATGCCGACATAACTTGATGCCAACCTAGGATATCCCAGTCCTCAATTGATGCCAACATAGGGTCCCACTCCCTAGTTGATGCCAGCATAACCCGATGTATTTTTCCAACATAGAGTCCCACTCCCTAGCAGACACCGGCATAACCTGGTGATCTTTCTGACAACAGCATAACTTGTTGATCATCTCCTAACACTGGCATAACCCAGTGATCTCCTTTTCCCCCAAGCAGCAGCATAACCTGTTGACCCTTCCAGACACCGGCATAACCTGGTGATCTTTCTGACAATAACATAACTTGTTGATCATCTCCTGATACTGGCATAACCCAGTAATCTCTTTGCCCCCAGGCAACAGCATAACCTGTTGACCTTTCCAGACACCGGCATAACCTGGTGATCTTTCTGACAACAGCATAACCTGTTGATCATCTCCTAACACTGGCATAACCCAGTGATCTCCTTTTCCCCCAGGCAGCAGCATAACCTGTTGACCCTTCCAGACACCGCCATAACCTGGTGATCTTTCTGACAACAACATAACCTGTTGATCATCTCCTAATACTGGCATAACCCGGTAATCTCTTTTCCCCGGGCAACAACATAACCTGTTGACCTTCCAGACATCGGCATAACCTGGTGATATTTTCCTGACAACAGCATAACCTGTTGATCATTTCCTGACATTGTCATAACCAAATGATCCTTTTTCCCAGGAAACAGAATAACATGTTGACCTTTCCAGACATCGGCATAACCTGATGATCTTTTCTTGACAACAACATAACCTGTTGATCGTTTTCAGACACTGGCATAACCTAGTAGTCTCTTTTTCCCAAGGCAACAACATAACCTGTTGACCTTTCTAGACACCAGCATAACCTGGTGATCTTTTCCTGACAACAGCATAACCCGTTGATCACTTCTTGATACTAGCATAACCCAATAATCTCTTTTTCAGGCAACAACATAACATGTTGACCTTTCCAGACACCAGCATAACCTGGTGATCTTTTTTTCCTGACAACAGCATAATCTATTGATCATTTTCTTGACACTGGCATAACCTAGTAGTCTCTTTTTCCCAAGGCAACAACATAACATGTTGACCTTTCCAGACACCAGCATAACCTGGTGATCTTTTTTTCCTGACAACAGCATAACCTATTGATCATTTTCTTGACACTGGCATAACCCAGTGATCTCTTTTCCCGGCGATAACATAACCTGTTGACCTTTCCAGACACCAGCATAACCTGGTGATCTCTTTCTTGACAGCGGCATAACTCGTTGATCCTCCCCCCCAAACACCGGCATAACCCGGTGATCTTTTCTTGACGACATCATAACCTGTCGATCTTTTCCAACATACGGTCTCCAATCCCTAGTTGATTTTTATTGTTTAGGCATAGGGTATCCACTCCCTAGTCCACAACAACTCTGGGTACACTGTTCCCGGCTTTTCACCGCCTTCAATAATAAAGTAGTGTAGATTTCCTTACAATAACTCACGAAATTTTCCTAGTGAAAACTGGGGCAGAAACTTTCGTTCGTTTGCTTTTTGATTTTGTGCAGATTGCATTTTTAGGACAATGGATTCGAGACGACCAAAAGAAGACGTCTCAATTTAGAATAAAGAAAAGAAGAAAAGAGAAGACCAAACCCAAGGTGCAGAAGCAAAAATAATGTAGACTGATCAAGACAGATCGAAGTCACAAGCTATGCATGCCCTTTATTGATCCGAAAAGCTGAAGAAGATTGAACCAGCACATACAGCTAACAAGCATCAAGATTCAGATCAGAGTCTGCGTGAAGAAACAACCAAGACTCAAGATCAAGCTTCAGAAGACTTGTAGATAGAAATTTTGTAACTCGTAGCTGATAGGTTAGTTTAGTCCTTTTCATTTTGGTTTTGGTGTAATAAGGAGCTCAGCAAGCAACAAACAGTAAGCAACAGCAACAATAGTGAAATCACAGCTTCCCGGTAGTCCCAGCTACCAAAACTACACTGACATGATTCCTTTATAGCCAAGGATATGTAGGCAACCTCCGAAGCAAGGTTCGGTCAAACTTTTTCGAAATGCTTCCAAATGGAGTACCAAACGGGCAAAAATTGCTCGTAGTTGCTCACTTTATCTTTGCCCGAAAACTCTTCATGTTCTCGAGCAAAGAGGGGCAGCTGTGAACACCCAATTTTTGCCCCGCATGGAAATTACTCCTAAAGATAATCAAAAAATAATTTTTAATGAATTTTAGGAACTTTTCTTTATTTAGTTGCATTTCATGCATGTTTACTACTTTAAAATTATTGGGGGGGAAATCATAAAAATTGTCTCATTTTTCATTTCGTGCCATTTTGGGTTTATACTTCATTTTTAGGATTTAGTTACATTATTAAATACATCTTCTAAAAATCAAAATTGCATTCCTAGGTTAATTAATCAATTAGTTGCACTAGTCCATCACTAGATAAAATAAATACATAGGATATCCAAGAAATAGATTTAAATTAAATTTGAGTCTAAAGTGGCTAATTCTGCAAAAGAATAAAAAAAAAAGAAGGTTGTTAAGGCTAAATTCGTACTGGGACAATTTTCATGGCCCAATTCCCTCAAATCCACTCAAAACCCGCCTGCCTAGCCGACCCGACCCGACCGGCCCAACCTCCATCTCACTATAACCCTAAAGGAGACCTAATCTCTAGAAAAAGGCCTGAAGGATCTGAAGAGGAGGAGCCCAGACACAGCAACGGCGCTCACCCCCTCCCCTTCCTCTTCTTCTTGATTCTGCTCCGAAAAACCAGTCGGACCTCTCACTTAAATCAACAAACCCAAAACAAATTTCGATCCTTCACACGTCTCTCTCCTTAAAGAACCTAGCCGCCATCGTTCCCCCATCTCTTTACTGCCGGAATCCGGCGAGAAAACCACCCGGACTTCCTCTAAGCCGTCGCCGAGATGAGAAAACCAAATAGATCCTTTGTTCTTCAACCTAACAGCTAGAAAGAGACTTCCGGATCTGGAAAACTCAGAAGAAAAGCTCCAAATTAGAAAAGAAAACTGAAATTGAAACAATGAGTTTCCATTTTTCCTCTTGTTTTGGTATTAAATTGCTGGTTTGCCGAGGAATTCGCTGATGCTGCTCTCTGTTTTCGTCTCTCATTGGGCTCACTCTAGCGACATCTTTTGTTCGATTTAGTTGTGAGCTGTCGAGCTGAGTGATTGTTGAAGTTGTTGGTAAAGTTTATCTCCACATTTTTAGCTGTTGCTTCCTTCTGTCCGTTTCTCTATCTCGAGGCAGGTCAAAAACTCCAGTTGTAATTCCTTTTGAGTGTGCGAATGAAGCTAGATAGTTTGACTTCATGATCCTGGTTTGATTTCTTGAACTCTTTGTTGTTTTGCTGTTGTTGATTTATTCTTTTTCTTATGCTCGAATCTCTGGTGATAATATTGTCAAACTTCACAATATCTTGTCTCGTTCATTTGTGTATTGAGATGCTACATGAACTGATGAAGAGAATTTAGTTAACTTGATGGTTGTAGTGATTAAGTGGCTCAATAGCATATGGTTCAGATAAACATTCTTCGCCTAAAATTGTTCAACTCTACTCATCAGAATAAATTAAATGGAATCTTGATTGAATAATATGCAGTAGACATAATTACTCCTAATATAAACAAACCGGCTCGTACTCTAAATTTGTTGTAGAGTTATTGATGGTATGTTCTTCTTTTCCTCTATAGTGTAAATTTCCAACTTCCTGCTACTTGTTAAGTACGTAAATCAACAATGGTAAAGTTAAACAATTATTTTCCCAAGTACATTGCCACATAACAATATTAAATGGCTCAATAACATATATTTGAATATAAGATCCTGCCATTTGAAATCATTTTGTTTGTATTAATATTGCTCTTATTAGTGTATGGTAACACATGAGATTATCATATTGTTTGATCTGATTTCAGTTTTGGGTTTGTACTTCTCTGATGTGCATTGGGTTAGTGGGAATGGCGTGAGTCTTCAATTGAAACAGGAGGCATTACTACCCTTTAATGTATTTAAGCAGTTATGAAACTTAATTCAAAATAGGATACTGGATCAGAGATCAAGTAATTGAAAGAAGAGTGAGGTCATTAGAGTAATAGCAGGTCATATCATATCTGACATAAACAATAATCTCAAACTCATTCCTCGGACGAACTCATACCTTGTAGTCCAAAAATACCTCCTTTCGCTCTTAGACTAGCATTACAAACAACTTAAGAAAAACAAAGACTTATGAAAAATTTGCTTCAGATATGCAATTAAATCATCGTGACCATAGTCATGATTACATAATCCAAATTCGGGTGTGACAGCTCATGTCCCCGAGTTCAACTTAAAACTATATTAAAATCACGTGTTGTAATTCGCGAGTGCATTTAATGTGGCGCAATTATAACATGTCCAAAAGCAGACGAGTGCACGTTATCGTGACTCGTTTTCAAGATAAATTCATAAATGTCAAAAGAGCGGCTAAAAGTGTAAAAGGGTAAATACACAATAGGCTAAAATACGTAAACAATCAGATAATTTAGGCCAAATATCAATAGTAAAGCGACCGTGCCAGAACCACGGAACTCAGGAATGCCTAATACCTTCTCCCGGGTTAACAGAATTCCTTACTCGGATTTCTGATCGCAGACAAATCAAAACAGAGTCAAATTCCTCGGTTTGGGATTTTCAAAACAAAACGGTGTCCCGGAGCATCGTCAAAAATCCGGGTGGCGACTCTGAAAAATTAAAATAAATCCCAAAATCGAATAATGTCACTTAAAGTGGAAAAACTCCATCATTACCCCTTCATTAATCAGGGGTAATGGAAAAGGAGGTGTGACAGAGGGTATGAGATGGTTCGTGGGTTTTGGGATAACGTGGTCTCGTGAGATAAGGTTACTCATGATGAGTGTGGATTTGAGTTCGTTATATTTTGAATGGAGCTACTGTTTTTCTAAGGAAAGTCCAGAGTAAATTAGAAGAAGTTGGTTTGGTTAACAATGGTTGAATCGGCATAGTGGTGGCAATGATCAGTTCCTTCAGCGTGTTAAATTATGCAGGTGATTTGTGGCAGTATGTGTGAGGCTTGACGGCCGCCGTAATTTGATTTATTTTGGCATATTCGATTATAATGGCATGTTATGTGTAGATGGATCCCCAGAAGAATTATGGTGGTTTAGACCGCTACTCGAGGTTGGTATTTTTTGCAGTTATGGGAATTCAATAATGTGTTGCAATGGTTCTCCTGGAGCGAGTTAAGTGAAAGGTTTCTATATGCTGGAGTGTTTATCCTATTAGTGGTTCAGGAGTTATGATGGAATTCTTGTATTCTCGCATATTGGCATTTTAGGTGCAATGAACAACATGGAATTGGAAGTGGATGATTAAGGTTGCAGTTTGGTGTAGGCAAGAATGTTACGAGCTTGGTTGAGCAGGAAGAGATTCAGATGTTAGAGTAAGCTGGTATTGTCTATAGCGTCACCTGAGATCGATGTTTTGTGTAAGAGGATTTGTGTTCTGATTGGTGGATCCCCAGGTTGCTTTAGAGCATTGGAATGGCTGGTGGTATGGATATGCATACTTGTTACCTGATGAAGAAGGTTGTGGGAGCGTATCCCGCGGAAGGATCATATAAGTGTGACATATAGTCACTTAGTTGATTAAAGATTGAAACCAAGTAAGGGGATTGTGGTACTATCGCTAATGTGAGGATTTATGCCTGGAGGGCGCGCGACTCATTTGGTTGTGGACTATGGAAGTTTGTTCTGAATTTGATGGTTGTTTTTGTGTGTCATGGGAAAAAGAGGTTATTGTGGATCCCTGGAATATTATTCGCCCAATGCGGTACGGTCGGAATCGGCTTGAGGCCCGTGGGTGGATATAAATGTGAATGTGGGCTCTGTATCAGACCGGATGTGTTCATTTAAGCACAACATTATTTACAGAGGAGTATTCGTACGTTGGATGTTATTTCTTCGTCGGCTATTTCATGTAATACTGTATTGTGCCATGTGGGTTATGAGGCGGTTTGGTTATTTGCACTCTTATTGAGATCCCTAGTAACTTTTGGTGTTGTGAGAGAAGGATGGCTCTCGAGATAAAGGTCATTTATTGCACCATAGTTGTGCTTGAGTTTCGTAGCGTATGGCGCTATCCGTCTCCCCATGATTTGTATATTGCACTTTGCGTGATTATGGTCGATATTCAAGTATTTCGTAGTTATGAGCATTTCAACTCGGTATGTATTTTTTTTAGATTATTATATGTGGATCGGGTGGCACGTCTCCACGGGTATATTGTTTGGATCGGGTGGGACGCCTCCACGGGGTATCATGGTTGGATCGGGTTGCACGCCGCAACGGTATCATGGTTGGATCAGGTTGCACGCCGAAACAATATGATGTTGAGTATAGTATCCCCTACCTATTATTGTGTGTATTGCTTCTCGTTTTCTGAGGAAGGTTCATAATATCTTTTTGGTTGTTTAAATTAATTATGTGGGTCGAGTAGTTCTTTCCATAGTTCGTTCCCTTGTGTATCACATTCGAGTTTGTAGCTTGTTGGCACATTGAGGCATCATATAAGACTATTGGCAGTGTCTGAGGTGGTTTATTGCCTGAGTAGCCTGTGTACTGGGTAAGACGAGATTATTGGACCTGGGATCAGCGCGATCAGATTTATATGCGGATTCGAGCACAAATATCATTATTTGGTTCATAATGGGGTAATGATTCTTATTAGGAGAGGCTCAATGGTTTGTTGACTTGGCAGTTGGTTATGAATTTCTGCACATCTTTTCCGCCGTGGCAGTATTGCAAGAGTTGGAACAGGACTTGTCAGAGAGTGTTATTATGGTAAGGTGAATTAAGCAGCGGATGGTGTGGATTCAGAACAGGTATACAATAATGTATTGGCACATCGTGTAGTGATGGGTACGGTATTTGTATGTTGGAAACAGACCTGTTAGAGGGTTTCAGATGTTGGAATTTGGCTCTAAGGCTTATTTGACTAAATGAAAAGGAGAAATTGCAGGTTTGCTTGAGCTGATGTGCTCAACTAGGTTGTGATAGCCCAGGTAGGTGCACGAGGTGTTAAGCAATGATTTTGGACAACTCCTAGAGCAGTCCTTAGCACGTTCGAGGACGAACGTATGTTTAAGTGGGAGAGAATGTAACGACTCGGCCGGTCGTTTTGAGCTCTAGTGCGTCGTTCGACGGTTTGAGGCCATGAGCAGCTTCACTTCAGGTATTATAACTTGTACACGTGGTCGGAATTGATATTCGGGAAGTTCAGAGTGTATTTGGAAAGAGAATTCTCATTTCGGAGGCTTAAAGTTGGAAGAATCTGACTAAGGGTTGATTTTGAGTAAACGGCCGCGGAATTGGAATTTGAAGGTTCCAACGGGTTTGTATGATGATTATGGACTTGGGTGTATGTCCCGATCGGGTTTTGGATGGTCCGAGAGCGTTTTGACACCTATTGTGGAATGTTGGCATTTTGAAAGAATTTCACAAATTTGGGTTGAAGTGCATTTCAACATTATCGATGTCCGTTTGGGATTTCGAGTCTAGAAATAGCTCTGTTTGGTGATTCTGGTATTGAGATCGCGCCCGGAAGTGGATTTGGATGTCTATAGGTCATTTTGGGGGTCAGTTGGCGGAAGTTAGAAATTTGAAGGTTTCTGAGAAGTTTGACCGGAAGTGGAGTTTTTGATATCTGGTTGGATTCTGATTCCAAGAGTTGGAGTAGGTCCGTAATGTCGAACGGGACTTGTGTGCAAAATTTGAGGTCAATCAGACGTGATTTGATAGGTTTCAGCATGTAATGAAGAAGTCTGAAGTTCTAAAGTTCATAAAGCAGAAGCAGTCAAGTGACCGCAAGTGCGAGAGATCTCTGGGTAGATTGTTTTAAAGGGCGAGATTTGGCTTTCGTCTCTCATTTTTCCACTTGATTGGGGCGATTTTGGAGAGCTTCAAAGGGAGAATTTCATCAAGAAGCACAAGGTAAGTGATTCTCACTTATTATAAGTTAAATACATGGTTTTATGAGGATTTAAATATGGAAATTAGTAGAAATTTGGGTTTTTTGGTAGAAAACCTAGAAATTTATATTTTTGGATTTTGACCACGAAATTGAACATGGAATTGGGAATAAATTAAATTTTTTAATTCTGGGTAAATTTTATCTTCAAAAAATTTTGGAATCTGGGCACGTGGGCCCGAGGGTGACTTTTATAGACTTCTCTAGCTCGGTTAGGAATTTGTTATAAATTGGATTATAATAAGTATTAGAGTGTATATTTATGAATTTGCACGTTCATTGGCTAGTTTTGGAGCGTTGAACATCGGTTTGAGTTATTGGAAGGGCTTGGGGGGGGGGGGGGGGGGATAGAACTTCCGAGCGGGGTAAGTCTCC
>ML244238.1:54850-122056 GCA_005239495.1 Nicotiana undulata
TGTCACGACCCAATTCTCCCTCTGACTGGGTCTCGTGACGTCACCTAGTCTAGACGACTAGGTAAGCCTATACCTTAAGCGAAATTTAGATAAAACAGGTAAAATAACAGTAAGTGAAATAAATCATAGTAAAGTCGACGCCGCTCGGCATTAACAGTTACTTTACCCAGAACCCGGAATATCACAATACATCACAAGCTACTCTAATGCTCAATATGTACAACTTATAGTTTCATCTACAAGTACTACAACATCAAGATAGGAAGGGGACTTGGAGATCTGCGGGCGCTGCAGATTATACCTCGAGTCTCCTGAAACTGTTGCTGCTGGCTAGCTGAGATACCGCGTACTAGGACCTGGATCTGCACATGGGGAAAATATGCGCAGAAGGGCGTGAGTACTCCACATTCGGTACCTAGTAAGTGCCAAGCCTAACCCCAGTCAAGTAGTGACGAGGTCAGGTAGAGGCCCTACTGAGGTTTGCAAAGTAACAGATATAAAGAACAAGTAAGTAAAGCAGGTGATAATCGACAGGAATTATGAGTAAAGACTACCAAGAAACGGTATAATCAAATGCTTGGATCAACGCAATATAAATATAAAGCTCTGTAAGAAAGTAAAGGTACAGTGCAATGCAACATGAGGGAAAGACTCAGGTATCTACCCGCAATCCCTATGTATGCAATGCAGTATGAGGGAAAGGCTCAGGTCTATGCCCGCAATCCCTGTATTTATACGTAATATAAAGTAAATCTCCAAAATAACGTAGTTTAAGGGTTTGAGGAAAAACCAGTTGGAAATCTCGAAGAAAAATCATTAAATCAGTTTCAAAGAATAGTAACGATTGGAAAATCAGTTAGAAATCAATTTACCATGATAAATCTTAAGTTATTATGCAATTTAAATGATAGCAGTAATAATAGAGTTGAAAAGGAAGCATTATGTAGAAAGAAATAAGGAACTTCAGTGAAAATATCCCGTG
This sequence comes from Nicotiana undulata, assembly GCA_005239495.1. Taxonomy (NCBI): domain Eukaryota; kingdom Viridiplantae; phylum Streptophyta; class Magnoliopsida; order Solanales; family Solanaceae; genus Nicotiana; species Nicotiana undulata. The sequence continues at coordinate 55,833 of ML244238.1, forward strand.
CACGCGCTCGTCACCTCACGTACACGGGGTTTTTATAGGAAAAACCAGTAAAAATGCCTAAGGGAGATTCCCCAACACAGAGTTAGGCAAGCCACTTACCTCAACTGTGCAAATCAACCGCTAATCACTGTCTTGCCACGAGTATCCAACTCCGGGTGGCCCAAATCTATTCAATTCGATAGGATAACTTAAATATAAGTTCAAGAAATCGAAATAACTAATTAATTCAGAACTAATACGCGAAATTAGAAAATTTGACCAAAACGCCCCTCGGGCCCACGTCTCGAAATCGGGAAAAAATTATATTTTCTGAACCCTTGTTCGCTCACGAGTCTAACCATATGAAAATCTCTCAAATCGGAGGTCAAAGACCCAATCGAAACCCCAAAAATCGGTCTAGGAAGTTTCTTTCAATTTTCCCCAATTTCAACTTAAAAATCTCGAATTTAAGGGTGGAATTTAAGATTAGGAACATGGGATTTAACCTATGGTGTATAGTAATCACTTACCTCGATTACCGAGGTGAAAATCCTCTCAAAGATCGCCTCTCCCGAGCTCCCAAGACTCAAAAATGGTGAAATAACATAACCCTCAGATTTTTGGAATATGAACAGGGATTTCCGCGCCTGCGGTCCCTTTCACCGCACCTGCGGAAAAAGGCATCGCAGGTGCGGGTTTCACTTAAGTTGGACAGAGGTCGCGCCTGCGGGCCTTTTATCGCTGGTGCGGCTCCGCACCTACAGAAACCCAATCGCACCTGCAGAGACTGGGAAGGCCTGGCCCAACCTCGCACCTGCGGCTAGAGGGCCGCTCTTGCGAGCTCGCACCTGCGGAATTTCCATCGCAGGTGCGGAAACACCAGAAGGAGCCTAGTTCAACAATTTACCAAGTCCAAAATTCTTCCGTTAAGCATCCGGAACAACCCCGAGGCCCCCGGGACCTCAACCAAAACCACCAACTGACCCCAATACCTCATTCCAACTTAGTCGAGCCTTAAAAACACGTCCCATAACATCAAAATACCCAAAATGCATAGATTCAAGCCTAAGAATCATAGGGATTTTCAAGAATTCACCCCCAATGCCGAACCACGTCTAAACTCGTCCGAATGACCTCAAATTTTGCACACAAGTCATAAATGACATTCCGGACCTGCTGTCGCTTTCGGAATTCCATTCTGACTCCGATATCAAAATCCCACCTATCGGCCGAAATCGCCAAAATTCTACTTTCGCCAATTCAAGCCTAAATCTACGTTTGGCCTCAAAAACACATTCCGAACACGCTCCCAACCCCAAAATCACTCAACGGAGCTAACGGAGTTGACGAATTTCCATTCTGGATCCGTCTTCACACAGCTCCCGCTCCGGCCTAATTTTTAAGGTTAAAGCTCACCTTAAAGGACTATATGTCCAAAAACATTCCAATTTTCATCACTCAACGCTCCGATTCATTCCATTAACCTAATAAGACATGGGAGGAACAGTTATCAGGGGATCGGGGCGCTAACTCTCCAAAATGACCGGCCAGGTCGTTACATTCTCCCCTTCTTAAGAAAATCGTTCGTCCTCGAACAAGTATAGAAACATACCTGAAGCTGTGAATAGGTGAGGGTACTGACTCCGCTTGCTCGGTCTCCCAAGTCGCCTCCTCGACCGGATGACCTCTCCACTGCACCTTGACTGAAGCAATATCTTTCGAACTGAGCTTTCTAACCTGCCTGTCCAAAATGGCCACAGGCTCCTCAACATATGATAGATCCTTGTCCAACTGGACTGAGCTGAAATCCAACACATGAGTCGCGTCACCGTGATACTTCCGGAGCATGGACACGTGGAATACCGAATGAACACCTGCTAGGTTGGGAGGCAAGGCCAACTCATAAGCAACCTCCCCAATCCGCTGCAATATCTCAAAAAGGCCAATGAACCTTGGACTCAGCTTACCCTTCTTCCCAAATATCATGACGCCCTTCATCGGCGATACTTGAAGAAAAACCCAATCACCATCCATGAATGATAAATCACGAACTCTCCGGTCCGCATAACTCTTCTGTCTGGACTGGCCTGTGGGAAGTCTATCCTGAATCACCTTCACCTTGTCCAAGGCATCCTGAACCAAATCCGTACCCAACAATCGGGCCTCGCCTGGCTTGAACCATCCAACTTGAGACCTGCACCGCCTACCATATAAAGCCTCAAACGGCGCCATCTGAATGCTGGACTGATAGCTGTTATTATAAGCAAACTCTGCAAGAGGTAAGTACTGATCCCATGATCCTCCAAAATCCATCACACAAGCACGAAGCATATCCTCCAGAATCTGAATAGTGCGCTCGGACTGTCCATCCGTCTGAGGGTGGAATGCTGTACTGAGATCAATCTGGGCACCCAACTCACTATGCAAGTCTCTCTAGAAGTGCGAGGTGAACTGAGGACCTCGGTCTGAAATAATAGATATCGGCACACCATGAAACCAGACTATCTCCCTCATGTAGATCTGAGCCAATATCTCCGAAGAATATATAGTCAATACCGAAATGAAATTAGCTGACTTGGCCAGCCGATCCACAATCACCCAAATAGCATCATACTTCCTCAGAGTCCGAGGAAGTATGACCACAAAATCCATGGTAATCCGCTCCCACTTCCACTCTGGAAGCCTCATCTGCTGAAGTAATCCTCCCGGTCTCTGATGCTCACACTTGACCTGCTGACAATTGAGGCATCTGGCTACGAACTCCACTATATCCTTTTTCATCCTCCGCCACCAGTAGTGCTGTCTCAGATCCTGGTACATCTTCGCGGTGCCGGGATGAATGGAGTACCGCGAGCTATGGGCCTCCTCAAGGATCAACCTCCGCAGTCCATCTACGTCAGGCACACAAATACGGCCCTGCAGTCTCAACACACCATCTTCATCTATGATCATATCTATAACACCATCCCGTGGACTCTATCCCGAAGAGCTCGAAAGTCGGGATCATCATACTGGCACTCTCGAATGCGGTCATAAAGAGAAGATCGAGCAACAACACAAGCGAAAACCCGGTGAGGCTCAGAAAGGTCCAACCTCACGAATTGGTTGGCTAAGGACTGAACATCCAAAGCTAAGGGCCTCTACGCTGCATGAAGATATGCCAAACTACCCAAACTCTCCGCCCGGCGACTCAGGGCATCAGCCACCACATTGTCCTTCCCTGGGTGGTATAGTATGGTGATGTCATAATCCTTGAGTAGCTCCAACCACCCGCGATGACGCAAATTGAGATCCTTCTACCTAAATATGTGCTGCAAACTCCGGTGATCCGTATATATCTCACAGGGAACACTGTATATATAATGATGCCATATCTTCAGGGCGTGAACAATCACTGCCAACCCAAGATCATGAACAGGGTAATTTTTCTCATGTACCTTCAACTGTCTGGACGCGTAGGCAATCACCCTACCGTCCTGCATCAACACCGCTCCCAAAACAAACCTCGAAGCATCACAATAGACTGTATAGGACCCCGAACCGGTAGGTAGGACTAACACTGGAGCTGTAGTCAGGGCTGTCTTGAGCTTCTGAAAGCTCTCCTCACACTCCTCAGTCCATATAAAAGGTGCACCCTTCTGGGTCAATCTAGTCATGGGTGCTGAAATGGATATAAATCCCTCCACGAAACATCGATAATAACCAGCCAAACCGAGGAAATTGTGGATCTCGGTAGCTGAAGACGGCCTGGGCCAACTTTGCATTGCCTCCACCTTCTTCGAATCTACCTTGATCCCATCCGAAGATACTATATGGCCTAAGAATGCCACAGAATCAAGCCAAAATTCACACTTAGAGAATTTGGCATATAACTTCTTCTCTCTCAAGGTCTGAAGCACGGTCCTCAAGTGCTGCTCATGGTCCTCCTGGGACCGAGAATATACCAGAATGTCGTCAATGAACACAATGACGAAAGTATCAAGATGAGGCCGAAATACGCTGTGCATCAGGTGCATGAAGGCTGATGGGGCATTCGTCAGCCCGAATGACATAACAAGGAACTCGTAGTGACCATATCTAGTCCTGAAAGCAGTCTTCGGGATATCCGACTCCCGAATCTTTAGCTGATGATAGCCCGAACGAAGGTCAATCTTGGAGAATACCTTGGCACCCTGTAGCTGGTCAAACAAATCATCAATGCGAGGTAGCGGGTACCTATTCTTCACTGTAACCTTATTCAACTGCCTGTAGTCAATGCACATACGCATCGATCCATCCTTCTTTTTCACAAACAACACCGGAGCACCCCAAGGCGATACACTGGGCCTGATGAACCCCTTATCAAGCAGTTCCTGCAACTGTTCCTTCAACTCCTTCAACTCAGGAGGAGCCATGCGATAGGGAGGAATGGAAATAGGCTGAGTGCCAGGCAATAAATCAATGCTAAAGTCAATGTCTCTGTCGGGCGGCATACCCGGAAGGTCAGCTGGAAAAACATCGGGATAATCCCTCACAACTGGGACTGAATCAACTGTAGGGGTGTCGGCACTAACATCTCTCACATAGGCCAAATAAGCATCACACCCCTTTGCAACCATCCGCTGAGCCTTAAGAAAAGAAATGACTCGACGAGGAGTATACTCTAGCGAACCCCTCCACTCTAACCTCGGTAATCCTGGCATAGCCAGCGTCACGGTCTTGGCGTGACAATCAAGAATAGCATAGTGCGGAGATAACCAGTCCATACCCAGAATAATGTCGAAATCTACCATGCGAAGTAATAATAAGTCAGCTCTGGTCTCAAAACCGCTGGTAGAAATCAAACACGACTGATATATGCGGTCCACAACCAGAGAATCTCCCACAGGAGTAGAAACATATACGGGGGAACTCAAAGAATCTCGAGATATCCCCAAATGAGAGGCGAAATAAGATGACACATATGAATAAGTGGAACCTAGGTCAAATAATACCGATGCATACCTATGACAAACGGGAACAATACCTGTGATAACCGAGTCTGAAGAAATGGCCTCAGATTGAGCTGGAAGGGCATAGTATCTGGCCTGACCTCCCCCTCTAAGACGACCTCGTCCTCCCCAACCTCCACCTCGAGCTGCATGAGATGGTGAGGTAGCAACTGGGGCTGGAAGTATGGCTGGGGGACCTAGTGGCAGACGTGGTACCTGATAAGTCTCTGGTGGTGCACCCCTTCTAACTCTAGGGCAATCCTTGATCACATGATGAGGGTCACCACATCCAAAATAACCCCTCTGAGGGCGTGGCTGCTGACTCTGAACTGGCCTGCTGGACTGGCCGGTGATAGCACCTCGAGCAGGAGGCGCCTGAGATACTGGTGGTGCATAATAAGGCTCCCGAGGTCTAGGAGGTGCTGGAATACCACTGGCTGCTGGAAGAGCTGAATGTACCGGGCGACTCACAAAACCCCTACCATAGCGTGCTGCTGATGCACGAGCTCCTGAGAAATGACCCGTCTCTCGAGACCTCTTGGCCTCTCTCTCCTCTCTGTCCCGGGTCAGCATACTCTCAATCCTCCTAGCAATGCTCACGGCTTGCTGGTAAGTGATATCAGTCTTCAACTCCCTGGCCATACTGGTACGAATGCTAGGATGGAGTCCCTCAATAAAACGGAGAACTCTCTCTCTGACAGTAGATACCAAAGCTGATGCATGTCGTGCCAAGTCACTGAACCGGACCGCATATTCTGACACGGTCATAGTACCCTGGCGTAGCTGCTCAAACTCCGCACGCCAAGCATCCCTGAGACTCTGAGGGACGAACTCAAGTAGAAACATCTCTGAAAACTGAGCCCAAGTAAGTGAGGCTGCCTCGTCCGGACTACTAAGCTCAAATGCACACCACTACTGGTAGGCTGCTCCTCTCAGCTGAAAAGTAGTGAAAGAGACCCCACTCGTCTCCACAATACCCATGGTACGAAGGATGCGATGACACTCCTCAAGAAAACCCAGAGCGTCATCTGAAGCTAAACCGCTGAACTCAGGTGGGTGGTACTTCTTGTACCTCTCAAGACGGAGCTGCTCAGACTCAGATGCAGCTGCTCTGGCCTCAGGCTGAACTGGAGCTGCTGGAGGCATAGGAATATACTCTGGGACCTGCCCCATGTGAACCCTCTGCTCAGGAGTACGGGCTGCGGGAGTCTGTGCCCCTCCCCCGGCCTGGGATGTAGCTGGGGCTAGCGGAAGTAGTCCCGCCTGAGACAGAGTACTGAAAGCACTCATGAACTGGGCCAAAGTCTCCTGGAGGGGTGGAGTGATAGTAGGGACCTCCAGTGCCCCTCCAACTGCAGTTGTTGAGGGATCCTCCGTCACTTCTCTAGCCGGTGCTCGGGCTGCACCGCGTGCTCGTCCCATGCCCCAACCCCTGCCTCTAGTGGCTCTGGCTGGGGGCTCGGGTGCCTAATCGTCAGTACGTCCGATGCGAGTGCGAACCATCTGTAAGCAAGAATAGAATAGAGTTTAAGAATTTCGGTAGTAGTAATCAGCACGAGAAGGGATTCCAAGAAGTATGATCTTTCTTAACAGTTACATAGCCTCTCGAAGATAAGTACGGATGTCTCCGCGCCAATCCGCGAGACTCTAATAAACCGGCTTGTGATGTTGTGACTCCTATGAACCTAGACGCTCTGATACCAACTTGTCACGACCCAATTCTCCCTCCGACTGGGTCTCCTGATGTCACCTAGTCTAGACGACTAGGTAAGCCTATACCTTAAGCGAAATTTAGATAAAACATGTAAAATAACAGTAAGTTAAATAAATCATAGTAAAGTCGACGCCGCTCGGCATTAAGAATTACTTTACCCAGAACCCGGAATATCACAATACATCACAAGCTACTCTATTGCTCAATATGTACAACTTGATAGAAAAGACCGTATAGTTTCATCTACAAGTACTACAACTTCAAGATAGGAAGGGGACTCGGAGATCTGCGGACGCTGCAGATTATACCTCGAGTCTCCTGATACTGCTGCTGCTGGCTAGCTGAGATACCGCGTACTAGGACCTGGATCTGCACATGGGGAAAACATGCGCAGAAGGGCGTGAGTACTCCACATTCGGTACCCAGTAAGTGCCAAGCCTAACCCCAGTCAAGTAGTGACGAGGTCAGGTAGAGGCCCTACTGAGGTTTGCAAAGTAACAGATATAGAGAACAAGTAAGTAAAGCAGGTGATAATCGACAGGAATTATGAGTAAAGGCTAGCAAGAAACGATATAATCAAATGCTCGGATCAACGCAATATATATATAAAGCTCTGTAAGAAAGTAAACGTACAATGCAATGCAATTTGAGGGAAAGGCTCAGATCTCTCCCCGCAATCCCTATGTATGCAATGCAGTATGAGGGAAAGGCTCAGGTCTATGCCCGCAATCCCTGTATGCAATGCAAAATAAGGGAAAGGCTCAGTTCTATGCCCGCAATCCCTGTATTTATACGTAATACAAAGTAAATCTCCAAAATAACGTAGTTTAAGGGTTTGAGGAAAAACCAGTTGGAAATCTCGAAGAAAAATCATTAAATCAGTTTCAAAGAATAGTAACTATTGGAAAATCAGTTAGAAATCAATTTACCATGATAAATCTTAAGTTATTATGAAATTTAAATGATAACAGTAATAATAGAGTTGAAAAGGAAGCATTATGTAGTAAGAAATAAGGAACTTCAGTGAAAATATACCGTGCACGCGCTCGTCACCTCATGTACACGGGGTTTTTTATAGCAAAAACCAGTAAAAATGCCCAAGGGAAATTCCCCAACACAGAGTTAGGCAAGCCACTTAACTCAACTGTGCAAATCAACCGCTAATGACTCTCTTGCCACGATTATCCAACTCCGGGTGGCCCAAATCTATTTAATTTGATGGGATAACGTAAATATAAATTCAAGAAATCAAAATAACTAATTAATTCAGAACTAATACGCGAAATTAGAAAATTTGACCAAAACGCCCCTTAGGCCCACGTCTCGGAATCGGGAAAAATTTATATTTTCTGAACCTTTGTTCGCTCACGAGTCTAACCATATGAAAATCTCTCAAATCGGAGGTCAAACACCCAATCGAAATCCCAAAAGTCGATCTAGGAAGTTTCTTTCAATTTTCCCCAATTTCAACTCAAAAATCTCGAATTTAAGGGTGGAATTTAAGATTAGGAACATGGGAATTAGCCTATGGTGTCTAGTAATCACTTACCTCGATTACCCAGGTGAAAATCCTCTCAAAGATCACCTCTCCCGAGCTCCGAAGACTCAAAAATGATGAAATAACATAACCCTCGATTTTTTGGAATATGAACAGGGATTTCCGCGTCTGCGGTCCCTTTCACCGCACCTGCGGAAAAAGGCATCGCATATGCGGGTTTCACTTAAGTTGGACAGAGGTCGCGACTGCGGGCCTTTTGTCGCTGGTGCGGCTCCGCACCTGCGGAAACAATCGCTCCTGCGGAGACTGGGAAGGCCTGGCCCAACCTCGCACCTGCGGCTAGAGGGCTGCTCTTGCGAGCTCGCACCTGCGGAATTTCCATCGCAGGTGCGGAAACACCAGAAAGAGCCTGGTTCAGCAATTTACCAAGTCCAAAATTCTTCCGTTAAGCATCCGGAACAACCCCGAGGCCCCCGGGACCTCAACCAAAACCACCAACTGACCCCAATACCTCATTCCAACTTAGTCGAGCCTTAAAAACACNGGAAGGCCTGGCCCAACCTCGCACCTGCGGCTAGAGGGCTGCTCTTGCGAGCTCGCACCTGCGGAATTTCCATCGCAGGTGCGGAAACACCAGAAAGAGCCTGGTTCAGCAATTTACCAAGTCCAAAATTCTTCCGTTAAGCATCCGGAACAACCCCGAGGCCCCCGGGACCTCAACCAAAACCACCAACTAACCCCAATACCTCATTCCAACATGTTTCCATTACTGTTACAATTCTTGATGTTTCTCATATGTGTTTACTTATTTTTCTGATTTCCAACATGCAACTAGGATCTCGTGTTCTGTCCAAGTATATTCAGTTTGCCTTGTTTGATAGACTGCTTTTGTGTGTTTAAAACATGCCCTGCATGTGAACCCTTCTGCTTCTGTTTGGTATATTAGCTTTAGTGAACCTTACTGTATTTGACCCTGTCTTGTACTTCTATGCTTACTGTGTCCCGAATCCCCTAAACCCATAAGAATTCCGGACTGTGTGTTACCTACTACATGCTTGTCATCATGTGATCTATGTCTCCCTAAACCCTGCTACCCCTTGTGTGAAAGCTTGGGTGCTGAACCTGACTTAGTTCTTTTGTATGGTGCTGAACATGTTTGGTCTTTGTTTGCTGATTACTCTGCTCTTCTCAATCTGTTTTATTAAGACTACTTTCTCCTAGTTTTACAATACTGTTGCAGTTAATCTTTTTTTGGAACTGTTCCCTGCTTACTCTTTTTGTCCAAAACTATTTTAAAACTATTCTCTTGAATTCTTCAAACTATGAGCACTTCCACTATACTCTTAGACACTAGGTTCTGCCCCTTTTGTGTGGGCATTGCTTAGGGACCCTTGAGCTCTCTCTAAACTTTGACACACAAGAGCTGGCTCTTCCACACAACACTTACTCCATCTTGTCTATGAAACCTGGGTGTGAGCACTGCCCGGGATCCTCTGAGATCCTTAGGGAACTCTGACACACCCGGATTATGAAGGATTGTGAAATAACACATGGCATTGAGGACCTGGAGACTTGGGCCTATTATGAAGGCTCCCTATAGTGTAACTTCTTAATTTTCTTATTTACTTATGTAAATTCGTGTAACACTGGTCTGTGATAACTGATTGTATAAACAATTCTGGGGTTGGATAGTGAAATGGGTGGGGTATGCATACTAAGTATAGACGCGAGTAGAAATCATGTCTATAGGTTTACTTTTCCTATATGTGCAATAACCGCCATGCTTAGGAATAACATGCCAATCATGCATTAGATACCATGACAATTAGGTTTATTTCTTTCAGCATATCATCATAATATTCACTTAGAAATCATGTTCATAGGATTTAATAACAACAGGAAATTGCTAATATGTGACTCTGTGCTTTTTTCCTGCCTTAGGACAAATGTGTTAACAAGCTGCAATCTTGTTTCATAATTCCGAACACTTAGAGATACTGTTTTCTAGGACAATGTTAATAATATGGTATTCCAAATAGTCTCCTGAAACTGTGATTTAATAACTGAGAAGTACTGCACATTTAGAAATCATGTTCAGTAATCTTGCATACGCCTCATTCTGGTTCTTTATTGTGCATTTAGGAAATCATGTTCAGGAATTCTGCATATACCCCTTTGTACGTACATTAGATATCATGTTATAAGACCGTGTTCGCCAAGTTACACATAGCCTAATGTATAATAGGTATAACAACCTCACTTAGTTCCTCTGAAAGAAGGATGGTAATGCCTCATGATTCTAGCCCCCCCTAAAACGGTTTGTTTACTAATGCTATTTGAACAGTCCCCGTAGTAATTGGTACATCTAGGCAAGCCTAAGGTGCTGGATCAACTAAAACTAGAAACCTACTCATCACACATACTGCTTGTTTAACACCAAGTTAAAATCAGTATTTAGAAACTGGTACAATTCCTTCTCTAAATTCAGTAATAAAAACTGCCTCGTTATTGCATTCTCGCTTAGACATCATTCCTTAGGTACTGAAGTTAGAAAGGCGTTACTTGTGTTTGAGTCGTGCTAATTATGTGCTTAACCTGCGGAGGAATACTTGGGCCTCATATCCGCTCCTATTTGTTTTTCCCCATATTTGCAGTCCTAATTGTCTTTGCTTGTCGCTTAGAATTTTTTCCTTTAAACTTAGGGGTCAGCCTAGCACCTCCTTTAGGATAGTAGTCCTAGCCTCCTCCGGGACTGATAGGATGGGACGGGTAATAGCACGCAATAAAGCTCGTGACCAACACAACATATCCTTTAATTACCTTCACGGGGTGGGAAAGGGTAGAATATGGATATGATGACCGGTGTGCTGACACCACGTGTAGCCCCTCTCCGAGGAGTGTCTATCGGGTTTTGTATTGATGTGATACATATTGTTTCAAACCTAGGATGTCTTTTGTTTTATTAATTCTTTCAAAAGTTAATAACTCCAATGCTTATTTGAAATCCCCTCTTATTTGAGCCATTACTTGCTACTTGCTTATTGTACAAATTCACGAAAACCATTTGGTCGGGAACCACAGTTGTGGATCCTGAGGGGTTCCTAATACCTTCCCCTTGGGATAATTTCAAGCCTTACCCGATCTCTGGTAATGCAAACTAGTCTCATGAGTTAATCACTCTAGGTTCCCTAACGCACCTTAAAACTCGTTAGGTGGCGACTCTTCTTTTAACCCTCTTCCTTTAAAAGAAGTTGTTAGAATGTCATAAACCCGATCTCCGCTTAAGGAAAAAAAGGGGCGCGACAGCATGGCGACTCTGGTAGGGATGTACCTAGGCTTTTACCATTACAAATTGTTCGGTGAATTCGTACCTTTAATTTGTTTAATACTCGAATCTTTCCTCTCCTTCGTTACATACCATTAATTGTTTACTTCTTTCATGTATTTATTTCACATGAACAAAACTGACATGTCTCTTTGTTTTCTTTTTGTACTTACTTTCAATCATAACTGTTGTATTTACCGCTTTCCTCAACGTGCAAATACATGAATATATGTTTAAATGCTTATTTATTGCATATCATGCTCAACATTCATACTCCACTCGTGCCAAAAAAAATACTATAGCAATGCTTACAATGAGTTGTTGCGCTCTTCCTATATTATTACCCCTTAAATTCGGAAAGGCATAATTGCGGTAAAACTAGTCGATCAGCGGTGCAGTCGACAGTTCCGTGCCTTCCCCCTTGAGTTGTCCACTCAAGGGTACCAGTCTAAAACCCCATAGAAACCTTACTCCGTTATATTGTTGCATGCATCATGCTCAAACTTAGCCAGGTTAACGTGTTGTCCGCACAATAACATTTATGATAGCCTTGTCCAATGTCCAATGGGTTTTCCTAAAACCCAAACGGACACCCTCATGCTCTGTGCATTTATTTGGAGAACTAAATTCTTCCTGCTAATTATTGGTGTTAAATAGTCGAGTCTGGTGGGGGTAAGGGCCTAACCTTATTTCGCTTTGTAGAAAAATGAGGCATGAAGTCCCCAGATTTGGCATGGTCGCCAATATTCACCCTAGGTTGCTGCATTGGTGGGAAGACCTCCACTCTAGTGACAAAACTCTCATCAGAAAATACCTAGGCAATCTACCATCTCTTCTAGATATCCAGCCAAACAAAATGATGATAGAGGCCGCTACTCTATTTTGGGATTGCGATAGGTCCATGTTCCGCTTTGGGAACCTTGAAATGACACCTTTATTAGAGGATATAGGAGGATTGGACGGTCTAGCTTGGGAATCTCTTGGGTTGCTGGATCCTGAAAACCGCATGGGCAGGGGTTTCCTCAAAATGATGGGTCTGAAGACGAATCTAGAATTGGTGTGTCTGAAGGATTCATACATCCCTTTTGACTATTTATATGAAAGGTACGGTCACAGCAAATCATACCGCACCTACCAAGACGAGTTTTCCATCACCTCTCTAGGACATATCCATCGCCGAGTGTTCGTGTTTATTGTGTGCTTTGTGGGTTTGATTGTGTTCCCAATGAAGAAGGAAAGAATCCATACTAGGTTGGCCATGGTAACTAAGATGCTAATGGAAGGGATAGACGGGCAGGACTTCAGCATTGTGCCCATGATCATCGCAGATATGTATCGGGCCCTAGATATGTGTCAACGAGGAGCAAGGCATTTCGAAGGTTGCAACTTATTACTCCAACTCTGGCTCATAGAACATCTTCAAAAAGGTGAATACTGACAAGACATCCATCAAAGGATTTGGGATGACCATATCGCTTTCTGTCACCCAAAGCGAATGAACTATATTCCCGACATGTTCGCTCAGCCGGAGAATGCCGAAGGATGGGTTGAGTTATTTGGTAACTTAACCGAGGATTAGGTTCAATGGGCGTTTGAGTGGTTTTTGACAGACGAGTTCATCATTCGGTCCCGAGATGCTTCATTCCTGATACTGATTGGTCTGAGAGGGACATACCCTTACGTTCCTCTGCGAGTTATGAGGCAAGCGGGTAGGAAGCAGGTCATACCTAGGGTCGATAAAATGAGCCATCTTCGAACAGACCTTCAGAATGATGACAACCCTCACAAGTGTCAAGCTCAGCACCTATGGCACTGCAAGATTAGGCTTGAGAAAGACACCATCGAGCCAGGCATGTATCACGCTGATTGCACCCCTTTCTATCTAGGTTGGTTAGAAGAAGATATGGAGGGCCAAGTCGAGCCAGGGTTCACTCAAGGTCACCGGGTTATAGATGAGAAGGCTGAATCACGAGTTAAGTTCAACCAGCTGCGGAAGAGGATTCGCGAATGAGAGGATCATCATCACAAGATACACGAATCCAACAAAAAGCTGATCGAGGAATGGAAGGATATGGCCGTCAGCACCAATAAGAGGCTGGCATACTTGGAACGAGGTATAGTCGAGCTGGAAGAGAAGTTCATCAAGAGGATTGAGACTTGCCAAAAGGCTGAGGGAGCTGAAGGGGGATACCTAGCTAGAACCTACCTACTGTTGGGTCTTCGCGAGTTGGGAAAGATGATCGAGGGAAGCAGGAATGCCGAATCTGGGGAAGGTCCTTCTGGGACCAAGTAAATAGGGATGTCTTCTTTTGTCTTCGTCATTGATGTAATAAGGCCTATGGCTATTAATGCCTTTTATTTTTGCATATTTAGAGTCGTTTTAAAGATTTTTCTATTTTCTATCAATAAAATGAGTCATTTAGCATTTTAAGTTCTCCAAATCAATTTGTCGCTAGGCCTACCTCGGGCGCAAAAAGGTCCCTAACTTAGGATACGCTTTACATTTCCGCATTACGTGTTTAATTACTGCAATATTTTTTCATAATCCTCACTGACTCGGTTACCTTTTGTTTTGTTTCTCTTTTAGTTATTATCCCTTTCCCCAAAGGTTAGTTCGTGCATTCTAGCATCATCCGCGTACCGCATACGATCCAAATGGCCTCCACCTACTCCTCCTCTCAATCCTCCTAAAGGTAGAAACAAGGGAAAAAGTAAGATGGCAGAATCCAGCGGTATCAGGAAGGAAAATACGGTAGAACAGGTAGAGGCCATTGACGGCCGGGGTATTCAAGTCTTGCATGAGAATATGTCACCATTAGAACAGAAATTGCTGAAATTTCAAGAGGAGCTCGACCAGGTCCGGAATTTGGCCAATATGTCATTTTCCCTTAACGTCCCAGACGTCAACCCCACTCCTCCATAGAATATCCCAAAGCAACAGAACCATACCACACCTCACCATAACGCCACTTCCCCAAAGAACCAAACTCTCCCTGCACCATGCAACACTTGTCACAACAACACTCCACCATCCATCCACGAACCTCAAAACCCCACGAAGGACCATTTCCATGCCTACAAAAATCCCATTTACGTGGAAACTGTTACCCCATTCCGCCTATCTCACATACATCCGAGTCTGATGAGAAGGACCTGCTTATCAAGAATCTGGCTGAGGAACTTAGAAAGCTGACTAGTCGAGTTCAGGGTGTTGAAGGACTCAAGAGAATTGAAGGTTTGAACTATGAAGACCTCCTTATACAACTAGATGTTGAACTACCCGAGGGATACAAACCTCCAAAGTTCGAAATGTTTGATGGCACTGGTGATCCGAGGGTCCATCTGAGGACCTACTGTGATAAGTTGGTTGGCGTAGGAAAAGACGAAAGGATCCGCATGAAGCTGTTCATGAGGAGTTTGTAGGGAGACACACTGTCTTGATACATCAGCCAAGAGCCCAAGAAATGGTCAAACTGGGTGAGCATGGCAACAGACTTCATGGACATATTTAGATTCAATACAGAGAACGCACCAGATGTGTTCTACATCCAAAACTTGAAGAAGAAACCCACAAAAACCTTTTGCGAATATGCTACTCGGAAGCTGCTAAAGTCAGACCTACTTTAGAGGAAGAACAGATGAACAAGTTCTTTGTCCGAGCTCAAGACCCGCAATATTATAACGACTGATGATGGTTGAAAGCCACAAGTTCTCTGACATTATCAAATTGGGAGAGTGAATTGAAGAAGGTATCAAGAGCGATATAGTTACAAATTTTGAAGCTTTGCAAGCCACTAACAAGGCTTTACAGTCCGGTGGTATGTCTAAGAGAAAAGATGTGGGAGCTGTAATGGTTGCACATCAAGCCAAATCCCCACCCAAATACCATGTCTACCCAACACCTCCATTCACATATCAGCCAACCCCGAACTACCAAGCACCCTCACCTCCTTACCAAGCTCCACCGCCCACATACCAATCTCAACCACCCACCTGTCAACCTACCCCACCTAGATATTCACAACCCGCTCCCGTCTACAACACCTATAATTCCCAGCCACCTCACTATCAATCACACCCTACCCGTCAAAACTTCCCTAGGCCTCGTCCTAACTTTGATCGCCACCCTCCAAAGCAATATACCGCCATAGACGAGCCCATCGACCAGTTGTATGAAAAACTCAAAGCTGCTGGTTACGTCACACCTATCCCTGCTTCCACCCCTGAGAACCCTTCTCAGTGGGTTAACCCAAATAAATCCTGTGCATACCATTTTGGCATGAAAGGACACACCATCGAAGAATGCCGGTCTCTGAAAGATAAGATACAAGCCCTCATTGATAACACGATTATTGTGGCACAAGACCCCACTCTGAATGTCCGCAACAACCCTTTACCAGACCATAAAGGCGGAGGTATTCATATGATTGAGGTAGATGATGACTGGGATCCCGAGGGGTCAATCGGGTTGATCGCGGAAGGCGATAACCCAAAGAAACCCGCAGTCACTCTCAACCCGATCATAGTCCAGATTCAGCTATCTGAGAATACCGAGGTGAATATGTCTATCCCACATGAGTTTGAAGCAGCGCCACCTGCAAAGGAAAAGGCACCAGTAGCAATTGAAGTTGAGTTTGTATCTCCAGCAAACGCACCAGCACCACTCGAGGTTGCAGTCCTGCCACCCCTGACATACACTCCAGTTGAAGTAAGAATGGCCATGCCGATTCCGGTAGCAATGTCAAACACACCACTTTTCTATTCAAATGCTATCCCTTGGGATTATACAGCCGAGGCAAGAAGAAAAGGTAAAAACAGGTCTGAGGAAGCCATCGCAGCACAGGGTATGGCGAGAACTGGTAGATTCTATACCCCTGAACATCTGGCCGAGTCAAGCAAGCAAGTTGCCAACCGCCCCCCCCCCTCATTGAAACAGGTTCAAATGATCTTTGGAGTAAAATACAGGCTAAGGAGTATTCGGTCATCGACCAACTAAACAAAACACCAGCACAGATATCTATTCTCTCTTTGCTGCAGAATTCTGAGACGCACAGAAATGCTTTGTTAAAAGTGTTGAGTGAAGCTTACGTGCCGAACAACATCACTAGTGGAGAAATTGCCAACATGGTGGGCCAGGTACTTGAAAGTCACAAAATTACCTTTCATGAAGACGAGTTACCACCTGAGGGATTGGGACACAACAAAGCATTGCACATCACCATGCAATGTGAAGATCATTTCATCACAAGGATCTTGATCGATGGAGGTTCTAGTCTTAACATTTGTCCGTTGATAACACTCAAGAAATTGGGTAAAGGACTACATGAGAAAAGAGAGGGAGCAATCAACGTGAAAGCCTTCGACGGGTCTCAAAGATCTACCATGGGGGAAATCAGTCTATGCCTACAGATGGGACCAATCTGGTTCGAGGTGGACTTCCAGGTAATAGACGTGCCGGCATCTTACAACTTGCTGTTAGGACGACTCTGGATCCATGCTGCTGGGGCCGTCGCATCAACACTACATCAGGCGGTGAAATTCGAGTGGAACCACCAAGAGGTGATTATTCACGGCGACGGTAGCAACCCTATTTACAGTCGCCAGACTATCCCTGTGATTTATGGAAAGAGAAAACTGGGTGGAGGAACCTATCACCATATTGAACGATTCAATGCCATCGACAAGGTAAAAATCGTAGGATAGAAAGATCGAGAGCATCCTGAACTGGGGAGGATACGAGCCAGGCAAAGGGCTCAGTAAGAAACTCCAAGGGATCACGAAGCCCATAAAACTCAAGAAACATGGTACTACTTTCGGTCTGGGGTACGAGTATACATGGGAAGAATTCAGAAACTGGTTGCCGTGATGGCACGGTCATCACTACCTCATGGAACAGCTGATACCTCATCTGGAGAAGACCTTCAAGCAGGCCGACATCGTCTATGGATCAGATAAAGAGGAAGAACTTGCAGCGATGAGGAATTTGTTTTTGGAAGACAATTATGGATTGTTGTGTTGTTCTCGAGGAGGAGGGGGATGAAGGCCCTTCCGTACAGGCAGTAAGCAAGGGAACATATCTCAAGAACTGGTCTATCAGGACCACCAAAGCCCGCCGAGCCTCGGGGTAGAAAGCCTAAAAACAAGCATTATTTACTGTTTTATTTACCTAACGATTTTCTTTTTCTGCATTTTTCAAGTCCCGCAATAAGATCTTCAATGTTCAAAACAAGTTATTCAATTTATCAAAACATTTTCAATTTTCTTTATGAATCCGATATTTATTGTTACCGTTTTCTCTCATTACTTTATCTATACAACATTACTATTACTTTACTTAGGAATCGATGACTGTGACATGCAATGAGGCAATGCAACAAACGGACATTGATTCAGACGAAGATGATATACCCGACGAAATTGTTAAAGAGGTCGAAAACTTTGAAAATAGACTTAAGTCCAACTTGGATGAGACAGAGGTTGTCAACCGGGGAGATTTAGAAAATGTCAAGGAAATACGCATCAGTATCCATCTGTCACCGTCAGAGAAGAAAGAGTACAAAGAGTTTCTAAAGAAGTATGAGGACATATTCGCCTGATCATCTGACGACATGACTGGTTTAAGTACGTCCATTGTGGCCCACAAACTGCCAACCAATCCGGCATGTCCACAGGTAAAGAAAAATCTCAGAAAGTTCAAACCTGACATGAGTTTGAAAATCAAAGAAGACGTTACCAAGCAGATCAACGCCAAAGTTCTCCGGGCAGTTGAGTACCCGACATGGTTAGCCAACATCGTACCTGTGCCGAAGAAAGATGGAAGGTCAAAGTCTGTGTCGACTACCGGGATCTCAATCGGGCCAGTCCGAAATATGACTTCCCCTTGCCAAACATACATATTTTAATTGACAACTGCGCCAAACATGAGCTACAGTGCTTCGTAGATTGCTTCGCTGGTTATCATCAAATTTGGATGGATGAGGAAGATGCTGAGAAAACGGCGTTCATCACGCCCTGGGGAGTGTACTGTTACAAGATGATGCCGTTTGGTTTAAAGAATGCAGGGGCCACCTACATGAGGGCCATGACGACCGTATTCCATGACATGATTCACAAAGAGATCGAGGTGTATGTGGACGAAGTCATTATCAAATCAAAGAAAGCTGCTGATCACATGGAGGATTTGAGGAAGTTTTTCAACAGGTTGAGAAAATATAATCTAAAGTTGAACCCCGCGAAGTGTGCATTCGGGGTTCCTGCTGGGAAGTTGCTGGGTTTCATTGTAAGCCGCCAAGGAATAGAATTGGATCCGTCAAAGGCCAAAGCCATTCAAGAACTACCACCGCCAAAGAACAAGAAAGATGTTATGAGCTTCTTGGGGAGGCTCAATTATATTAGCCGATTCATAGCACAGTCTACAGTCATCTGTGAGCCGATTTTCAAAATGCTAAGGAAGGACGCTGTGACTAAGTGGACCGAGGATTGTCAAAATTCTTTCGACAAAATCAAGAAGTATCTATCCACACCGCCGATCTTGGTGCCACCTGATCCAGGTAGACCCCTGCTACTCTACCTTGCCGTACTGGATGGAGCTTTCGGTTGCGTTCTGGGGAAACATGACGAAACAAGAAGGAAGGAACAAGCTATTTATTATCTCAGCAAGAAGTTCACCCCGTATGAAGCCCGGTATTCTTTGCTGGAACGCACTTGCTGCGATTTGACTTGGGTCGCTCAGAAGCTGAGGCACTACTTCTGTGCCTACACAACATATCTCATATCAAGGATGGATCCATTGAAGTACATCTTTCAGAAGCCCATGTCCACTGGCAAGCTAGCCAAGTGGCAAATCCTGCTGAGTGAGTTCGACATTATTTATGTGACTCAAAAAACGGTCAAGGGACAGGCATTAGCAGACCATCTTGCTGAGAATCATGTTGATATAGAATACGAACCCCTGAAAACGTATTTTCCCGATGAAGAAGTGTCATTCGTAGGAGAAGACATTGCAGAATCCTACGACGGTTGGAGGATGTTCTTTGATGGCGCAGCAAACTTCAAAGGAGTCGGTATCGGAGCAGTCTTAATATCAGAAATAGGTCAGTATTATCCGGTATCCGCCAATCTCAGGTTCCCCTACACCAACAACATGGCTGAATACGAGGCCTGTATCTTAGGGCTCAACATGGCCATTGACATGAACGTCCAGGAGTTGTTAGTGATTGGTGACTCAGATATATTGGTACATCAGGTACAGAGAGAATGGACAACCAAAAATTCCAAGATACTACCCTATCTACATCACGTTCAGGAGTTGAGAAAGAGGTTCACAAAGATAGAGTTCCGGTATGTTCCCAGAATCCAAAATGAGTTCGCTGATGCTTTGGCTACCTTGTCATCTATGATTCAACATCCAGACAAAACTTTCATTGATCCAATTCCAGTGAAAATTCACAATCAGCCGGCCTACTGTGCGCATGTCGAAAAAGAAGCGGACGGAAATCCTTGGTTCCATGACGTCAAGGAATATTTGGCAAAAGGAGAATACCCAAAGCTTGAAAACGCCACTCAGAAGTGCACACTTCGGAGATTGTCTAATAATTTCTTCCACAGTGGAGGAATCCTGTATAGGAGGACTCCTGATTTTGGGGTTATTAAGGTGCATCGACGCAGAAGAAGCATCAAAATTATTGGAGGAAATTCATGTTGGGACCTGCGGCCCACATATGAACGGTTTTGTTCTAGCAAAGAAGATACTCCGAGCTGGTTACTTCTGGATGACCATGGAAACAGACTGCATCCAGTACATCTGGAAATGCCACCGCTGACAGATACATGGAGATATGATAAAGGTACCTCTGAGTGAGCTTAATGCAACAAGTTCACCATGGCCGTTCGCCCCTGGGGCATGGACTTCATTGGACCAATCGAGCCTGCCCCCTCCAACGGACACAGGTTTATTCTGGTTGCCATTGATTACTTTACTAAATGGGTCGAAGCAGCCTCCTAGAAAGCAGTTACCAAGAAAGTCGTGGCCGACTTTGTTCGCGACTGCATTGTTTGTCGGTTCGGAGTTCCAGAGTCAATCATCACCGACAATTGTTCTAATCTCAACAGTGACTTGATGAAAGCCATGTGTGAAACATTCAAGATCAAACACAAGAACTCCACAACCTACAGACCTCAGATGAATGGAGCTTTAGAAGCCGTTAACAAAAACACCAAGAAGATACTAAGGAAGACGATAGAAAGGCACAAGCAATGGCATGATAAGTTATCATTCGCCTTACTGGGATATCGCACCAGAGTCCGCACATCAACCGGGGCAACCCCCTACATGCTGGTTTATGGTACAGAAGTTGTTATTCCTGTCGAAGTTGAAATTCCATCCCCGAGAATTATACAAGAAGCTGAGCTCAGTGACGCAGAATGGGTAAAGAGCCGTTATGAGCAACTAGCCCTCATAGACGGAAAGAGAATGAACACAGTTTGTCACGGTCAACTATATCAGAACAGAATGACCAGATCCTTCAACAAGAAAGTCAAGCCAAGACGATTCACACCAGGGCAGCTGGTGCTAAAGAAAATCTTTCCACATCAAGATAAAGCCAAAGGGAAGTTCTCTCCCAACTGGCAGGGTCCGTACATGGTTCACAAAGTGCTGACAGGAGGAGCACTCATACTTGTAGAAATGGACGAAGAAGTTTGGCCAAAACCAATCAATTCAGATGCAGTCAAGCGCTACTATGTGTAATTCCTTATGCTTTTGTCAACAATGTAAATTGAACTACGCCTGACCTGATTCCCGTTTAAGAGGGGATACGTAGGCAGCCCTATGTGTTCAGTCACAACACAATAAAAATCTCATTTTTCCCACGAATGGAAACTGGGGCAGAATTTTGAGAAGGACCCTCAAAATTCTGAAGCAAGTTCAGCCGATCGCCTCACGAGCAACAACCAGAAGTATTCGCCCATCAAACTGGGGCAGGATTTTGAGGAGGACCCTCAATATTCCGTGGTAGGAGAGCTTGCGATGTCTCAAACCGCGTCATGGTTGTCGGTTCATCTAAAAGCTATTTTAGATTATATGCTTATATCATATCTTTACAAAATCGTGCATATTTATTTTTTACTTAAACAACTTGTTTAGCAAACGCTACCCCAGTGATACAGACAGTATCATCACGATCAAGTGAGCAAGTGAAGTAAAGCCAGCAGGAACACGAACTAACCTTCCCTTTATAGAACTCACGATCTTTCTTTGGATGCAGGCACAAAGATGACAAGGGCCCCAAAAACATACTATCCATCCGAAGGACATATATTTCCCGAAGGCACGTTTCTCAAGCTCGTCGCACATGCCGACATTTATTATCATCACCAACGACACTTCATTATCGCTATCATATCGCCACAATTTATCATCAGCTAAGAACTCCTATCTGCATTTATTTCTTGCATAAGGCTACCTTTCTGCCTCTCGAGGTTAAACGCTACCTCCATCTGCATCTCCACTATATAAGGCTACCTCTTTGCCTTCCGAGGTGAAACACTACCTCCATCCGCATCTGTATTGCATAAGGCTACCTTTCTACCTTCCGAGACTAAACATTGCCTCCATCTACATCTGCATTGCATAAGGCTACCTTTCTGCCTTCCGAGACTAAACGCTGTCTCCATCTGCATCTGCATTGCATAAGGCTATCTTTCTGCCTTCCGAGACTAAACGGTGTCTCCATTTGCATCTTCATAAGTCTACCTTTATGCCTTTCGAGACTAAACGCTGTCTCCATATGCATCTGCATTGCATAGGGCTACCTTTCTGCCTTCCGAGACTAAACGATGTCTCCACCTGCATTGCATAAGGCTACTTTCTGCCTTCCGAGGCTAAACACTGCCTCCCATTTACTTTCCAAAGCAACCACCGTCTCTATTTACTTCGCTCCTTTCGGGATAAGCTCTTCCCCTTTAATTCGCAAGACTAAGCTCTGTCTTGTTAGCATCATGCTACTGCATCTTCATGGGCTGAAATATCGCCAACCCATCCAAAGGCGTCATCGTTGGGAGGCACCATCTTCATGGCCCAAGAACACCATTTCATGGCCTGAGGATCTCTTTTGTCAGTTTGCATATCATTATTCAAAGGCATCACGGTTCGGAGGCACCATCTTCATGGCCCGAGAACATCATATCATAGCCAGCGAATCCCGCATCAAGCGATTCATGGCCCAGGACATCATGGTCTAAGGACATCATCCTCAACCGTTCAAAGACAACATTCATAGTCCAATGGGAATCTGCATCATGTTTAAATTACGCACAATATATGTTTTTTATTCATTTGCAGGAAATCCGTCTAGGAACAACCAGCCAGCCAGGCAGGAGCGGACCCGCTCTAGTTCTCCTGACTACCCCGTAAGCCATTTTGTTCACCCGACCCTACACTTTGCGTCCGTCCTTGTAAAACTTCACCGGTATACTTCATCGGTGACTCCTGAACTACATACGGCCTGATTCCTGTAAAACCAGGGATATGTAGGCAGCTCAGAAGCCAGGGTGCGGCCCAAACTATTTCCACTCGGTCAAACTTGGCCATCATATCTTTACCCGACAACTCTTTCATCCTTTTCGGGTAAAGAGGGGCAACTGTTGATACCCAATTTTTCCTCAAACTATTTTTTAAATTTGCATATATACCTCAAAATCATTTTTCATAATAATTGGCATTTTTTCCATAATTTTACCAATTTTTATTATTATTTATTTTAGTGTTTTATATTCAATAATTTTTCATAAACTGCATTAAAAATAATTTCTTAGCTCAATATACCATTCTAGTCCTGTCGGGATTTAATTCTTTCATAAATTAGCCAATTTTGGCATTATTTAATTATAATTACAGCAATTTTACAATTATAGCCTAATCGTATATTTTATACTATTTTTAATCACCGATTAGCCGTTTTATATTTTTTATATTAGCTAATTACCTTAATTTCATTGGTTTAGCCTTAATTTCATCTTTATACAGTTATTAACTATTTTTATTAATTATTTATCTATTTGAAGGGTTATTTAACTAATAGCCACTTTTAAACCCTAAATTCAGCTTAATTTACCCGGACCCCAGCCTAATTAAATTGACCCAATAACCCAAGGCTCAATTCCTAAATACCTGACCCAATCCCCCATTTCAATCTGAGTTGTTGATTAATTCAAATCAACGGCCCAGATCAAAACTTACCAAAATTAACTCTAACCTAACCCCCAGAACCCTCTCATTCACACCCCTCATTCATCTCTCTAATCTCTCTCGATCCACCAGGTTCTCTATAGAACCTTCCGTCGTCTCCTCTTCTCCGATGAATCTGTCTACCTTCTCCGGCCATTTCCCATGCTGGAAACCATGGCCTCTCATCATTTCTTGGCTTTTGCTTCATTTCTACACCGAGTATCACCACCTCGAGGCCCTCAGAGGAACCAGAAGGCAGTTCACTCACCCCATGGATTCTCATGCCATTTCCGGCCACCTCCGGCCGCCTGAGTAAGACCTGTGACCTCTCCGGCTAAAACCGGTGAGACTTTAAGGTTTTTCTCTTTTTTTTTTGGGGTCTTCTATAACCCTAAGGATTAAGACTTTTTCGATTTACTCTAGATCTGTTATATATCTATGTGTATTATGAGTCTATTGTTGTTTTTCCCAAAGGAGTTTCCCGATTTCTTTAGATAACTCTTCGTCTTCAAAACTAGGTTTTCAAACCCCTTTTTAAAAAAACGATTTCCTTTTAGATTTTTAGTATTGTTTTGTGACTTTCGTTATGTTTAAGCTTTCCCTTTTCATGTCATGATTGTTTCATTAAAAAAATCTTAGCTTTAACATAAGGCTCCGAGTTTGTTTACAACAATGTGTTCATCTGTTTATTTGTGTCCACCCTGTTCTCTTGATTACGCTGTGATTTCGTGATATTTTTACCCATATTTCTTGTAAGGGTTGCTGGCTTCTATTACCATGCTTAATCTGTGTTTTGTCTCTATTCATAGTTACCGATACCTCTAAGTCTTCACCTTTCATGCTTGTATCGTACTTATCCAGTTATTCATGTCATTGTTCTATGTGAACCCCTAATTCCGTGTGATTTTACCTTGTTTTAGTCATTAGGGTTTCTGATCTGATGTGTTTACTCTGTATAACCTATGCTGATTTTTAAACCAGTACTACTCCTATTTTTGAATCCCTAATTTCCTGGGATTGATTTCCTTTAATTGATTTCCTGTGGTAATCTTTACAACTATCAACTATTTCTTGCCTTAATTATTGTCAATTGATTCTTACAATAGTGCTCTAATGAACCTACCCCCAATTCCCCCACTCTGTGTTTTCTATGTATGAAATCTTTCCTTATTTTGTTATACATGATTCCTTTCCTTACTTGCAACATTTTCTTACCATTTTAAGAGTTAACTCCCTTAATTAAGGAAGTACTCATACTATTCTAATACTGATTGATTATTAATCCCTTTGATTACTGCTTGACTTTGATTTACACCTTATTTACTATTGTTTTAAAAGCTATATATACCCGGGCCTCTTTTTTTTTTCAAGGGGACACATACATATACTAATCTGTGTACTCTCTTTCATAACTCACCTTGCTCTCTATTTCTTTTCTGTACTACTTGCTACTGATCTAAATTAGCCGGCTACAAGCCAAGGCTAATTACTGGGCATCTCTTGAACTCTGCTTTTTGTGTTACTGCTTTCTTCACTTACTGGTATGTCCTAATTTATATTTCAGTCTTCAAAACAATATGTTTCCATTACTGTTACAATTCATGATGTTTCTCATCTGTGTTTACTTATTTTTCTGATTTCCAGCATGCAACTAGGATCTCGTGTTCTTTCCAAGTATATTAAGTTTGCCTTGTTTGATAGCCCGCTTTTGTGTGTTCAAAACCTACCCTGCATGTGAACCCTTCTGCTTCTGTTTGGTATATTAGCTTTAGTGAACCTTACTGTATTTGACCATTTATTGTACTTCTATGCTTACTGTGTCCCCAATCCCCTGAACCCATAAGAATTCTGGACTGTGTGTCCCTAACCCCTGCTACCCCTTGTGTGAAAGCTAGGGTGCTGAACCTGACTTAGTTCTTTTGTATGGTGCTAAACATGTTTGGTCTTTGTTTGCTGATTACTATGCTCTTCTCAATCTGTTTTATTAAGACTACTTTCTCCTAGTTTTACAAGACTGTTTCAGTTAATCTTTTTCCGGATTTGTTCCCTGCTTACTCTTTTTTTCCAAAACTGTTCAAAACTGTTTTAAAACTATTCTCTTGAATTCTTCAAACTATGAGCACTTCCACTATACCCTTAGACACTAGGTTCTGCCCCTTTTGTGTGGGCATTGCTTAGGGACCCTTGAGCTCCCTCTGAACTTTGACATACAAGAGATGGCCCTTCCACACAACACTTACTCCATCTTGGCTATGAAATCTAGGTGTGAGCACTGCCCGGGATCCTCTGAGATCCTTAGGGAACTATGACACACCCGGATTATGAAGGATTGTGAAATAACACATGGCATTGAGGACCTGGAGACTTGGCCCTATTATGAAGGCTCCCTATTGTAAAACTTCTTAATTTTCTTATTTACTTATGTAATTCGTGTAACACTGGTCTGTAATAACTGATTTTATAAACAATTCTGGGGTTGGATAGTGAAATGGGTGGGGTATGCATACTTAGTATAGACCAGGTAGAAATCATGTCTATAGGTTTACTTTTCCTATATGTTCAATAGCCTCCATGCTTAGGAATAACATGCCAATCATGCATTAGATACCATGACAATTAGGTTTATTTCTTTCAGCATCTCATCATAATATTCACTTAGAAATCATGTTCATAGGATTTAATAACAACAGGAAATTGCTAATATGTGACTCTGTGCTTTTTTCCTGCCTTAGGACAAATGTGTTAACAAGCTGCAATCTTGTTTCATAATGCCGAACACTTAGATATCCTATTTTCTAGGACAACGTTAATAATATGGTATTCCAAATAGTCTCCTGAAACTGTGATTTAATAACTGAGAAGTACTGCGCATTTAGAAATCATTTTCAGGAATCTTGCATACGCCTCATTCTGGCTCTTTATTGTGCATTTAGGAAATCATGTTCAGGAATTCTGCATATACCCCTTTGTACGTACATTAGATATCATGTTATAAGACCGTGTCCGCCTAGTTACACCTAGCCTAATGTATAATAGGTATAAGAACCTCACTTAGTTCCTCTGAAAGAAGGATGGTAATGCCTCATGATTCTAGCCCCCCCTAAAACGGTTTGTTTACTAATGCTATTTGAACAATCCGCGTAATAATTGGTACATCTAGGAAAGCCTTAGGTGCTGGATCAACTAAAATAAGAAACCTACTCTTCACACATACTGCTTGACTAACAACAAGTTAAAATCAGTATTTAGAAACTGGTACAATTCCTTCTCTAAATTCAGTAATAAAAACTGCCTTGTTATTGCATTCTCGCTTAGACATCATGCCTTAGGTCCTGAAGTTAGAAAGGCCTTACTTGTGTTTGAGTCGTGCTAATTATGTGCATAACCTGCGGAGGAACACTTGGACCTCATATCCACTCCTATTTGTTTTCCCCCATATTTGCAGTCCTAATTGTCTTTGCTTGTCGCTTAGAGTTTTTTCCTTTAAACTTAGGGGTCAGCCTAGCACCTCCTTTAGGATAGTAGTCCTAGCCTCCTACGGGACTGATAGGATGGGACGGGTAATAGAACGCAATAAAGTTCGTGACCAACACAACACACGCTTTAATTACCTTCATGGGGTGTGAAAGGGTAGAATATGGATATGATGACCGGTGCGCTAATACCACGTGTAGCCCCTCTCCGAGGAGTGTCTGTCGGGTATTGAATTGATGTGATCCATATTGTTACAAACCTAGGATGTCTTTTGTTTTATTAATTCTTTCAAAAGTTAATAACTCCAATGCTTATTTGAAATCCCCTCTTATTTGCGCCATTACTTGATACTTGCTTATTGTACAAATTCACGAAAACCATTTGGCCGGGAACCACAGTTGTGGATCCTGAGGGGTGCCTAATACCTTCCCCTTGGGATAATTTTAAGCCCTTACCCGATCTCTGGTAATGCAAACTAGTCTCATGAGTTAATCACTCTAGGTGTCCTAATGCACCTTAAAAATCGTTAGGTGGCGACTCTTCTTTTAACCCTCTTCCTTTAAAAGGAGTTGTCAAAATGTCATAAACCCGATCTCCGCTTAAGGGAAAAAGGGGGCGCGACAATGATATGGTGGGATGGATCTTCCCTGGACATGGACCTTGTCCGAAGTTGATGTTATGTGAGGGATGGATTGTCCCTGGACATGGATCTTGTCCGAGTGTTGTATTCCGGAGATGGATCTTCTCCGTGGGGCTTGATTGACCTTTTCCTCAGTACTGAGTGACTATGGTCACCGATGATTATGTATATTCCGGGATGGACCTTCCCTGGGCCTGAGAGTCATATACAGTACTGAGTGGACTTCTGTGTGAGGGTTGTGAGCACTGTGTGCATTTCCACACTGGTTTCATATATTTATATATATTGGCATGTAGAGTATACTGTGCATACTTGACATATTTTGTTCATTTTCTGATAAACAGTTAGCATGTCTAATTTCTATACACGGTTTATTGTAAATTTTGAGGTTTAGTCCGGCACTACCTCTCAGCCCATAGTTTGGGTTCGTTACTTCTGAGTTGGTGTACTCACGTTACCCCCTGCACCTTGTGTGCAGATCCAGGTTCATCGAGGCCCGGTAGCAGTGGTTAATTGACTGACAGAGTTCTCAGGAGTCTTCGAGGTAGCAGTTGGCTGCCTCGATTTCTCCTTCTTTATCTCCTGGTCGAATTTTCTTTATTTTAGACTATATTGTCTATTTTCTATTTTGCCATTTTTATGTTGTAGTAGCTCGTGACTTGGTGACACTACATCGGGGGTTGGATTCTAAATTGTGTTTTAATAGTGTTAGGCTTCCAAATGGATTATTATTGACACTATTGCTTAAAAATTTATAAATTTTCGTGAAACTCAAACTTGTTTCAGCGAAAATGTGTGGCTTGCCTGATTCCACGATAGGCGCCATCACGACTAAGTATTTAGGGTCGTGACAGTGTTGTTGCAAACAGTTGGAAATTCTCTCTATGTCTCTCTCTATCTCTCAATCCATAATTCCAGTAATGTAAAGCAAAGGAAAAGAGAGCAGCAATTCCACCATTGTCAGCCATTAAAAAGTTTTGAATTCGTATTTTGGATTTTAAAAATCATTATTTATTTGTATTGAGTGTTGTTGCAAATAATTGAGAATTTTGTTTGAAGTTTATATCTCAATTTTGAGGGTATTTTTGTGAAGATTAGACTTGATTTTGGCTGAATTTCAGATTGAAACTCGAAGAAGAAGAAGACATGACATACATTATACTTACGAAATTGTAGTAAAATTGTATTCTATTGTTATATATTTTTTCATTTAACTATTGTATGAAAGCTGAACAATATTGTATAAAACTTGTATTTAAGTCGTATGAATTTGTAGTTGTATATAACTTAGTAGAAATAATATATGAAAATTGTAAATAAATTATAGATAAGTTGTATAATGTATAATTAGTTGTATGAAATTTATTTTTATTATGTATAAATCAAATACAAAATATACAAAAGACATATTGTATAAAATTTGTATAAAAATTGTATTTACGTGGTATGATATTGTAGTTGTATATAACTGGGTAGAAATAATGTATGAAAGTTGTAGATAAGTTGTATAATATATAATTAGTTGTATGAATTTTATTTTTACTATGTATAAATTAGATATAAAATACACAAAAAAGATATTGTATAAAAATTGTATTTGTGTAATAAGAAATAGTGTCTAAGATCATAGAAGTGGCTGAATGACCAAGGAATCTTAGAAAAGAAAGACGTCTTGAGTTAATGGAGGAAAAACTATGCTTTCATAGCTACTGCGCCACCAAGCACATTCCTTCAGCCCTACGTGTTCCTTTTAATTAACAAATAACAAACTTATTGCTTAAATTCATAGGTTAGAAACTTACTTGATCACAGCAGCTTAACCAGGTTCCCTTTTTCCATTACTTTACATGGCCAACCGGTAAGAGGCCTTTGTAATTAAACAATGAAAACCAAGGCTTTGATACCTTGTCCCCTAATAATCATCATTTACAGGGTACAAAAAGGAAAAAGCAGAATTCAATGCATGCAATCCCTTTTCAATAGATCTAAACAATATCAAGATTTAAGCGTCAAAGGTATCGGTGAAATCAAACTCATATACGCAGTCGAATAACTCAGAATTATGCGACTACAATATGCACCAATCAAGACAGTATATTCGCGTATATAATCCAACACATATACAAATGTAAAAATTCCAGAAGATTATTATGCAAGATCTCTGAGTCCATTTCAACTATTTACCAAAAATTCTAGAGAGAAGAAAGAGAAGAGGAAAAGTAAAAGAAGGAATATTGTGTAACTCCCTTCGTTGAAGACACAAATAATGGATTGAGAGCTTTTTAAGGTGGAATGTATATATTTTGTAAATAAAACTTGTTTAGGTCGGGTAAATATCAATACATGAATATTTTTGGTAATAAGGTTTCAAATAGTGTATAGACATGAAAAAATCCCTTCTATCCTCTTCCCAATAAATATCCATAAACTCTTGGCCTTACAATAAACTCAAAGTTTAGGAAGAATAATGAACATCGTTAGGGTGCTCTAGGCGCGTTTTAAATTTATTATCGTGATTATGTACACGTTGGCTTGACATAATTATGATTCCCAAAATAAATCAAGGTACGCGTTCGCGCGACCTTGATCGAACAATCTTGATAATAATAAAGTTTTATTAATTGTGTACACGTACGCGTGACATGGTTTTTGACACACCAAACAAAACGAATACATGTATGCATGATTCGTTTCTAGATAATTCCATAATAAAAAACAATAAATAATTTAAAAGCGGTAAAAAAGTAAATGTACATAGGTTCTAAAATGCGTAATTAGATAATTAATTAAGTCAGATATGATTAATAGCGATCATGCTAAAACCACGGAATTCGGGAATGCCTCACACCTTCTCCCGGGTTAACAAAATTCGTTGCACAGTCTTCTGGTTTCGCAGACTTAAAACAAAGTCAATTTCCTCGATTTGAGATTTTAAATAAACCGGTGACTTGGGAAAACATAATAATTATCCCAAGTGGCGACTCTGAATTAAATAAATAATCACATTTCGATTAATGTCACTTTAATTGAAAAAACTCCCTATTACTCGAAAAAATGAGGTGTGACAGCTCTGGCGACTCTGCTGGGACCGAACTCAGAATCTCTAGTTCAGGGTTCAGAATTCGAGCTTGTTAATGTGATCCATACTTTGCTTTCTTGATTGTTGATATTACTATTTTTGTTGGCCTAATGTGCAAATTGCCACTCATTTACCGCTTTGATATTATTTGAACGGTGTTAAACTGTCTTCTTGCGCTTCCCTTTTGAGTCTTCTAAAAATATAGTGCACACGTACGTGCGGCCCAATTTTCTGATAGATGTCATACCAAATAGAACGGGGCTGGATCAACAACTAGGATGGGCAAACTTTTGTGCTCTCGGTAGTTGCCCCCACCTCGGCTCGAGCTGTCCGCTTGGGTAAGCCAGGTCCAGAACACTCCTCCAGTATTTTTAAACCTAGAATAACATAGCCTCATGCCGGATCCCTAGTGGGAACGTTTGTTTCCATCATGTGCATTTGACTTTAGGGACTCAACACAGGGGTTGCGTCCGTCTAGGACACGTGCACCCGAAATAAAAGGCCATCCTGTTGCATCCTATGTGTTATTTTGTGCATTTATATGTTTCGTCTTGCATGTTGATCGGCTAGGGAAAGAAAATCAAGAGAAAAATCAAGAGTGAGGTAGGAGAGAGAAATTTGCCAGTTCTGAAAAACCCCGGTATTTGGAGAAGTCCCGAAACTCCACAGATAACTCGTTGGTCTCATTCATCCCCCACATACTTCAGTTTTAATCTCTGTCCATTAACCTTGAAGGCGTTGGACCCATCTTCAGTAGCGATCTCCACAGCACCTGAGGGAAACACTTCGACCACTCTGAATGGTCCAGACCATGGAGACTTGAGCTTACCCGAAAATAATATCAGTCTTGAATTATAGAGCAATACATTATCTCCGGGTTTGAAGTTGCGGTCCACAATGTTTTTGTCGTGTAACCTCTTCATTCTTTTTTTATATAGCCTTGTGCTTTCAAATGCTTGATACCTGGATTCTTCCAACTCATGAAGCTCCCTGACTCGACTTTCACCCGCAACATCAAGATCCATGTTCAACTGTTTCCATCTCTACAGGCAGGTTACAGGCCTTTCCAAACACCAATTTGTACGGAGACATACCAACTGGTGTTTTAAATGCAATTCTATAGGCCCAAAGTGCGTCATCAAGCTTTTTCGCCCAATCAGTTCTTGTGGCGTTTACTGTTTTGGTCAGCACACTCTTGATTTCACGGTTTGATACCTCCACCTGCCCACTCGTCTGAGGGTGATAAGGGGTTGCCACCTTGTGGCGCACATCATACTTGGCTAGTAGCTTTTCGAAGACACAATTGCAGAAGCGAGTGCCTCCGTAACTAATAATGGCCCTTGGGATGGTGAAAATGTTTTTCTTCAAGAACCCCACCACCACTCTGGCATCATTGGTAGGCAATGTTGCAGCTTCCACCCATTTGGACATGTAGTCTACATCAACAAGATGTATTTATTGCCATAGGAGCTGACAAAGGGACCTATGAAGTCAATCCCCCACACATCAAACACCTCTACTTCTTGTATCGGGTTCATGGGCATCTCATGACGACAGGATATGTTCCCCGTCCTTTGACACTCATTATAGCCCTTCACCCATTGGTGAGCATCGTTGAACACAGTTGGCTAGTAGAAGCCAGCCTCTAACACCTTAGTTGCTGTTCGAACTCCTCCAAAATGTCCTCCATACGCTGATGCGTGACAAGCCTGCAAAACAGAAAATTGCTCTATATCAGGGACACACCTCCGGATCATGTTATCCATACAAATTCTAAACAAGTGAGGTTCATCCCAATAGTAATTGCGGCAATCACAATAAAACCTTTTCTTTTGGACATATGAGAGTTCATAAGGTTCAATACCACTTGCCAGGTAGTTCGCAATGTTTGCATACGTCACATCCTCCATGATCGTGACGAGTAGTTGCTCGTCTGGAAACATTTCTAGAATATCCTCTACTTCTACTGCATTCTCAGCACCTTCAAGTCGTGATAGGTGGTCAGCGACTTGGTTCTCCGTGCCCTTGCGGTCACGAATCTCTAAATCAAACTCTTGCAGCAGCAACACCCAACAAATTAGGCGCACTTGGATTCTTTCTTCTCAATCAAATATCTGATAACTGCATGATCGGTGTACACAATCACCTTCGACCCAATCAAGTATGATCTGAACTTGTCGAAGGCGAATACTACAACCAATATCTCTTTTTTGGTCACCGTGTAGTTCAACTGAGCTCCACTCAATGTCCTACTTGCGTAGTAGATTGGGTGCATTATCTTATCTTTGCGCTGACCTAAGACCCCATTGCGTAGTCACTGGCATCACACATGAGTTCAAACGGTTGCTCCCAGTTGGGGGCAACAATTATCAGGGCCGTGACTAGCCGCTTTTTCAGCTCCTCGAAAGCCACCCTGCAATCCCTAGAAAACACAAAAGGGTTATCTTTTTTAAGCAACTTACAGAGTGGGTGGTGGAAGATTTTCAATCACATCTACTTTAGCGCGGTCCACCTCAATTCCTTTGCTCGACACCAAGTGCCCCAAGGAGATCCCTTCTTGCACCATGAAATGGCACTTCTCCCAGTTAAGCATGAGGTTTATCTCAATGCACCTCTTTAACATACAGGTCAGATTTGCTAGGCACTCATCAAATGAATTTCCCACTACTGAGAAATCATCCATGAATACCTCTATGATATCTTCGACCATGTCAGTGAATATGGCCATCATGCATCTTTGAAATGTGGCAGGTGCATTGCAGAGGCCGAATGGCATCCTTCTGAAGGCAAATATCTCATAGGGACATGTGAAGGAGGTCTTTTCCCTGTCTTCTGGTGCAATTGAAATTTTGTTGTACCCCGAGTACCCATCCAGGAAACAAAAGTGAGACCTCCCTGCCAGTCCGTCGAGCATTTGATCCATGAAGGGAAGTGGGAAGTGATCTTTCCGGGTGGCAAGATTCAGCTTTCGGTAATCCATGCAAATTCTCCAGCCAATGACGATTCTTGTCGATATCAGCTCATTATTGTCATTCTTCACAACCGTCATGCCACCCTTTTTTGGAACACATTGCACTGGGCTAACCCAGTTTCTGTCAGAGATGGGGAAAATAATTCCCGCATATAACCACTTGATGATTTCTTTCTGCACCACTTCCTTCATGTTTGGATTCAACCGCCTTTGGTGTTCCCTGGAAGGTCTGTGTCCATCTTCCAGGAGAATCTTGTGTATACAGTATGCCGGGCTGATCCCTTTGATGTCTTCCATGGTCCATCCAATGACAGTCTTGCACTCAGTGAGTACCTGTAACAACTAATTTGCCTGCACATCTAATAAACTTGATGAGATAATAACAGGTAGAGTAGAGTTAGGTCCAAGAAACGCGTACCTGAGATGGGTTGGAAGTGGTTTCAACTCCAGTTTGGGTGGTTCTTCCATTGATGGTTTGGCTGGCGGGCTCGTTCTTTTCTCTAGGTGTAATGGCTAAAACTCGAGAGCCCTCGGCCAGACCCCTTTTCCTTCAAGTGCTAACACTCATTCTGCCAATTCTTCCCCATTTACCTCCTCCAAATTAATTAAACATGCAGCAAGGGGGTCCTCAATAGTTTAGTACACATCATATTCCTCCACTATCACATCCACATCATCAATGAGAGAACAATTGGTGAATTCACTCGGTCGCCTCATGGATTTCTGCACATTTAATGTGATTTCTTCATCGTTTAGCCTCATCTTGAGCTCCCCAGTTTCAAAATCAATGAGGGCTCTGCCTGTGGCCAAGAATGGCCTTCCCAAGATAATGGGAATCTCCTCATCCACTCGACAATCCAGTATCACAAAATCAGCAGGGAACACAAACTTCCCCACTTGTACCAAAACATCATCTAGAATTCCTAACGGTCTCTTCACCGCCCTGTCAGCCAGCTACAATAACATAGAAGTTGGTCTGGCTCTCCCCAGTCTCTTGTAAATGGCCAAGGGCATGATATTAATATTGGCCCCCAAATCACACAGTGCTTTGGTAAAAGCAAAACGTCCAATGGTTCAAGGAATTGTAAAACTCCCTGGATCAGACAACTTTTCTGCAATTGGTCGTGTCACCACATCACTACAAGTCTGAGTAAGGGTCACAGTTTCCAAGTATTGGAAATCGAATTTTCGGAACATCAAGTCCTTCATCATCTTCGCATAGCCAGACATCTCCTTCAAAGCATCAATTAAAGGAATGTTTACATGTATCCGTTTCAGCATATCCAAGAACGTTTTGTACTGTTCATCCTTTTTGTATTTGGCCAGCCTCTGAGGGAATGGTGCTGGCGGTCTGTTTTTCCCAGTGATTTGGGATTTCTCTTTCTCATCCACCACCTCAACTACCGGCTCCTGGGCTATCTCCACTGCTTTTTCATCTTCACTCTGCGCACTGGGTTCTCTTTCAGCAAGATGCACTGTTACCTTGGTCAAGTTTGTTGAATCATCAACTTCAATCGGCACTAGTACCAGTGTCTCAGCCTGCCTGCTTTCACGCGTTATCTCTTGTTACAAGTCTAAGTCCCTACCATTGCAGAGACTCACTGCCATCGGCTGCTTTGGGCCCTGGTCCTTAGGATTTACCTGAGTGTCTGTAGGCAAAGTTTCAAGAGAACGATTATTCAAGGACATTGATATCTGGCCCATTTGCACTTCAATATTTTTAATAGCTGAATCGTGTGCATCTACTCTTTAACTAATTTTTGCAGTTGACCCAATCACCTATTGCATCATCTCTTCAAGCCTAGAAAACCCATCTTCTTGTCTCCCCCCATGTTGTAGCTGAGGGGGGTGGTATGTCTGTTGTTGATTTTGATTATTAAACCCTTGTGGACTTTGGTAACCATGAGGTCTGATGGAACCCATGTTTCCACTGTTATGCTGCTGATGAGGTGGTCTGTACTGCTGATCTTGCTGACCCCAATTCTGTCCACCTTGTCTTTGGCCTCCATAATTTGACACATAATTCATATTCTCCGGGTAGTGAATATGATCGCAGTCTGCATTCCACAGATTACCAATTGGTTGACTAATGAAAGATGTGCATAAGACCCCATTGGTAGCCACAATATGAACTTGCTGCTTCTGCCCTGACTCCTCTACCTTTTTTGTAAGTAAGCTCATTTGTGTCGTCAAAGTTGCCATATTTTCAGCAATAGAGTTGGACGGATCTAATGGCACTGAGTGAACGATTGGGGTAATAGGTGCACCCGTGGTCGTCCACCATGAATTTTGTGCCATTTTATCAAGTAAAGCCTGGCTTTCTCTCCACGTCTTACTCAAGAATGCCCCACCAGCTGAAGAATCAACATTATCTTTCACACCATCAGCCAGACCCATATAAAATCGCTGCCCTAACATCTGTTCTGGAATACCATGGTTAGGACAGACTACCAGTATCCCTTTAAACTGTTCCCATGTCTCCTGCAGTGTCTCCATAGGCTTCTGCCCGAAGCTCAAGATCTCATCAATTTGTTGCGCTGTCTTGCTCGGTGGATTGAATTTATTGAAGAACTGCTTGACCAACTCCTCCCATGTAGTAATAGAATTGATAGGGAGCGAGTTGAGACAAGTCTGGGCTACTCCTGTCGCTGAGAACAGAAACAACAATAGTCTTATTGCCTCCAGAGTGACGTTTGGCTGCCTCTGAGTCTTTCAGATCGACAGAAAGTTCTTCAAATATTGTTGGGGATCCTCAATGTATGACCCCGAAAACAACCCCTTATTCTGCAACAAGGGCAACATATTATTTGTGATTTGGAAGGACTCAACTTCTATCTGCGGGACCATGATCGCGGTGGCCAAATTCTCCATTGTGGGTTGTGCTCAGTCATATAAAGGCGCCTCAGGTGAAGTGGGCACCCCAAGAACCACAATGTGTCCGGCTGGGTCAACCACATCTTCCCCATTATTATTGTTGTTCCTGTTATTCAGGTCTGCCATGTCTGTTTCAATGTGTTCAATGAGTGGTTGCTGCTTGATTTTCCAGTTGGCCCTGTTCAAGGTCTTGAAAACTTTTTCGGGGTCTGGTAAGGCTTCAAATACTTCACCAGTTCTCGATGAGTTTCTAGGCATGCACCTGTACAACCGATTCAGCAAACGTTAGAAATTCAATATATGAATGAAATCGAAGAAAATTGACTACACTTAAGAATTTTGTAATTTCCTCCAACTACAATTGATAATACCGTTAACTCCCCGGCAACGACGCCAAAATTTGATCATGCTCAACTATGTCTTAGAAGAAGACTAAGCGGGCGTTGCAAATATAATCTGAGTATTTAGCCCAGAGTCGAATCCCATAGGGAATTAACCTATCAATTGTTGTTGTTAGAGTACTAGATTCTCAATAATCAACTTTCTCAAAAGTTATGAATATTACTTTCCGGTATTTTTACTACTACAGCTGAACTAAAATAATAAAACTAAAGATTAACTACTACTGAGGTGTAAGCAAATGCGATAAAGGTCTAAGGTTATGGTTTCCCCCGTTGATGAAATCCCTTCTTGTATATTTCCTATAGTTTTTCTTTAGTTATCTCTATCAATCATGAACACTCCAGCTATCATAAATCTCTCTCAAGTAATTATGATAATCTACTAGACGCACTCTCTCAAGTTACGCTAGCTAAATTGCATTACAGTTCACTTTAGATTGCACCCAAGGTATCATTATCTCTAATCCAACCTTTAAACCATCGGTTATGGATCTCTCCTAATACTCCGGGAGTGATGTTGTTCAACAATTACCTAAATGCACTCTCTCAAGTAGATACATACTAAATAGGAACAACTGATTGAGGTCCCTTAAATCAAATACAACAAGAACGTAGTTGAACAAATAGAGATTGAAAACCAAACAAAACTATATTATTATAACAACAATTTCATCCTCAATGGGTTCCACCAAAACCTTAGATTAAAGAAGTTAGCTACTCATGCTCAAACACAATAAAACTCAAAAGAAATCATAATTCTCAAAATAAAGATCAAAGAAAGAGAATAGAAAAACTCTAATTGTTGCTTGTCTTCTCACAATGATTCTTGCCTCCTACTTGAATCTAAAAATAAGCTTGATAGTCTCTTGGGCGAGTTTATAATGTTTAAATAGGTTTAGGAAAATTATTCCCGTGTTTTGCACTTTGGCCCTTCAGTTTTTCTGACTTTTCAGCGTTCGCCCACGGCCGCGGCAAGAACGCGGCGGGACCGTGGTGGATCACGCACATTGTGAATCTCGCTGTCTTGCCCACCGTGCTCCAGCCGCGGTCGACCGCGGTCGCGGTGGGCTCCTTTCCTGCAATCATCGCTTTTTTTCTTGTTCTTTTCTCACGGATTCTTCTCGATTGGCCTTAAACTCACTTATTTGACTCCAAAACGCTCCAAAGTAGCTCCCATCATAGATTATATCCTGCAAAGCATAAAAACACTGATCAGAGCATTTTATTATCATTATTTGCACTTAAAACACATTAAAGTTCAAGAACTTCATTGATATGATGAAACGTTTGTCCATAAATGTGTTGTTAGTTGAAGCCTAAGAACAAATGCCGGGATATGCCAAGTTCATGAAGGATTTGTTAACAAAGAAGAGATTAATGAATTGTGAAATGATCAAAATGACACATCAAGTGAGTGCTATTGTGCACTCCATGGCTCTAAAGTTGGAAGACCCCGGTGCTTTCACAATCCGTGCACTATTGGGAGTGCCTATTTCACCAAAGCTTTATATGACTTGGGAGCAAGCATTGACTTGATGCGCTATTCTGTGTTCAAAATGTTGGGGATTGGGAAACCAAGACCCACATCAATGAGGTTGAAAATGGCGGACTGGACAATGAAAATACCATTGGGGATAATTGATGATGTGTTAGTTCGGGTCGACAA
The DNA here is from genome assembly GCA_005239495.1 of Nicotiana undulata. Lineage (NCBI taxonomy): Eukaryota > Viridiplantae > Streptophyta > Magnoliopsida > Solanales > Solanaceae > Nicotiana > Nicotiana undulata. Next base: position 94,650 of record ML244238.1, read on the forward strand.
GTTCATCCTTCTCGCAAAGTTTGTGATCCTTGACTGTGAGGTTGACTACGAGGTGCCAATTATCTTGGGGAGACCTTTCCTTAATACAAGGAAGTCCTTAGTTGATGTGGAAGCTGGTGAGCTCACTTTCTGGGTGGGCGATGAAAAAGTGGTGTTCCATGTTTGCAATTCAATGAGGCAGCCAAATAGCAACAAAGTGTGTTCGTTCGTGGATCTTGTGACCGAAGTAATTGTGGATGACACAAGTGCTGTGATAAATGTTGAATATACATTGGAAGCCGTGTTGCTAAATCATGATGAGGATGAGAAGGAAGGCATTGTAGAATGTGTCAATGCTTTGCAAGGAATGAGGTCATATACTTATGAGCCCCGAAAAATTTCCTTGGATCTCGAGAACTGGAAGACTCTACCAACAAAGCCCTCAATCGAGGAACCTCCCGCGTTAAAGACTTTGCCTTCACACCTTAGGTATGAGTTTATAGGCCCTTGTTCCACTTTACCTGTTATTCTTTTCTCGTGCTTAACTAACGTACATGTAGATTCCAAACTTGTAGTGCTCCAAAGGAGGAAAAAGGCAATAGGTTTGACATTGGCGGATGTTCGGGGTATAATCCCCGCCTTTCGTATGCACAAAATCATTTTGGAGGCGGATCCAAACCCTCCGTGGAACATCAAAGACGATTGAATGAGGCCATGCAAGAGGTAGTGAATAAAGAGATCATCAAATGGTTAGATGTTGGGGTTGTTTACCCCATTTTCGATAGTTCGTGGACCTCGCCAGTGCAATGTGTCCCAAAGAAAGGGGGCATGAATGTGATAACAAATGAAAAAAATGAAATGATCCCCACAAGAACTGTCACTGGGTGGAGAGTGTGCATGGATTATAGGAAGCTCAACAAAGTTACCCGGAAAGACCATTTTCTGCTTCCAATTCTTGATCAAATGTTTGATAGGTTGGCAGGACGTGCTTTTTATTGCTTCCTTGATGGATACTCCAGATATAATTAGATTCTTATTGCTCCTGAAGACCAAGAGAAGACCACTTTCACTTGTCCCTATGTCACTTTCGCATTCTCGCGGATACCATTCGGGTTATTCAATGCACCGACAACTTTTCAACGGTGTATGATGGCCATCTTCACCGATATGGTGGAGGAATTTCTTCAGGTTTTCATGGATGATTTTTATGTCGTGGTGAATTCTTTTGAAGAGTGCTTGGAAACTTGGACAAGGTATTGACACGTTGTGAGGAAACTAACTTGGTGTTGAATTGGGAGAAATGTCACATTTATGGTCGAGGAGGGATTGTCCTCGGTCACAATATTTCAAAGAATGGTATTGAGGTTGATAAAGCGAACATTGAAGTGATATCCAAACTCCCTCCCCTACTTCCATAAAAGGAGTGAGGATCTTTCTAGGTCATTGGGGGTTTAACTGCCGATTCTTCAAGGACGCTTCTACGGTGGTAAACCCGCAAACTCTTGGAGAAGGATGCTAAGTTCCTTTTCAACGAAGATTGTATGAAGGAATTTGAACTACTCAAGTATAAGTTGACTACCACTTCTATTATCACCACGCCAAATTGGAGCTTACCTTTTGAGCTCATGTGTGATGCGAGCGATGTAGCGGTTGGAGGGGTATTGGGGCAACGAATTAACAAGATCTTCCATCCGGTCTACTATGCTAGTAAGACCATGAACGAGGAGACCATGAACGAGTACCAAGTCAACTATACGATGTCCGAGAAAGAACTCCTGGCCATTGTCTTTGCTATGGAGAAGTTCCGCCCGTGCCTAATGGGTACAAAGGTGATTGTTCATACCGACCATGCGACACTTCGATATTTGATGACAAGAAAGAATCTAAGGCAATATTGATGTGGTGGGTACTTCTTTTACAAGAATTTGATATTGATATCCAAGATCGCAAGGGGAGTGAAAACCAAGTGGCAGACCACTTGTCCCGATTGGAGGAGGAGGGGAGGCCACATGATGGCCTTGAGATCAATGATTCATTTCCTGACGAGCAACTCTTCTCAATTTCTATGATCGGGATGCCATGGTTTGCCGATGTGGCCAATTATCTTGTGAGTGGAATTGTTCCAAATGAGTTCTCTTCAAACCAAAGTAAGAAGCACAAACGGGACTGCTTGGACTACTATTGGGATGAGCCCTATCTCTTCAGAATTTGTACTGATGATCTTATTCGAAGATGTGTACCAGAAGAAGAACAATTGGTAATTCTTGAGGTTTTCCACTCTTCGCCATATAGTGGTCACCATGGTGGAGTAAGATTGGCTACAAAGGTGTTAAGTTGTGGATTCTATTGGCCCACTCTTTACAAAGACGTTAGCGATCTCGTTAGGCATTGTGATGAATGTCAAAGGGCTGGTGGGATTTCCAAGAAAAATGAGATGCCCCTCACCCCCTTCCTAGATATTAATATTTTTGATGTGTGGGGCATTGATTTTATGGGTCCGTTCGTGAGTTCATGGGGGAACACCTATATATTGGTAGCTGTGGATCACGTGTCCAAATGGGTTGAAGGTCGTGGCTTTGACCAACAATGAAGCTCGGAGTGTGGTAGATTTCTTGAAGAAGAACATATTCACAATGTTTGGTACTCCAAGGGCCATTATTAGTGATGGTGAATCGTATTTTTACAATAAAGCTTTTGATACTTTACTCTCTAAGTATGGTGTCACTCACAAAGCGTCGACCCCATATCATCCTCAAGCAAGTGGACAGGTTGAAGTCTCTAATCGGGAGATCAAGAGTATTTTGTCAAAGACTGTGAATGCCAATCTGACGGATTGGTCAAAGAAACTTGACGATGCTCTGTGGGCATATAAGACAACTTAATAAACACCAATTGGTATGTCTCCGTATCGGTTAGTGTTCGGGAAAGCATGTCACCTTCAGGTGGAACTTTAGCATGAGGCTATGTGGGCATTGAAGAAGCTTAATCTTGAGTGGGATGTAGCTGCCAACTTAAGGGTGGAGCAATTGAATGAGCTTGATGAGTTCCAGTTCTATGCATATTCAAGTTCGTCCTTGTATAAGGACAGGATGAAGTACCTCAATGACAAGTATATCCGAAACAAAGAATTCAAAGAAGGTGATCTTGTGCTTTTGTTCAACCCTCGGTAGCGGATGTTTCCGGGAAAGCTGAAATCCATGTGTGGCCCATTTGAAGTTATGCACGTGACACCCTTTGGTGCTTTAGATCTGAAAATTAAGAATGGTGAGGTGTTTAGAGTCAATGGGCACCGAGTGAAGCACTATCTTTGAAAGGTTGATGATGGCCACGTCATGGCGTTGCTCCATTTCAAGTGATTGATGGTAACATGCGCCGTGCCCCGACGTTAAATCGGGCGCTTCTTGGGAGGCAACCCATGTTTCTTTTCAATTTCTTATTTTTCTTCTTTTTTAGATAGGTTCATTTTGAGCTACTGGTTTTGAAGTGAATTGCAGGCATGAGTGTGTATTGCAGGAAAAATCTGGAAACAATTGGCCAAGTATGAAAGTTATGCGGACTGCACAGAAGAGTCCACGACCTCACAACTGGGCACCCAAAAATACCAACTCTCTGAAGATGGAGTTGCAGAAAAAGGGCCAATATGCCGCCACACTCAAAAGTCTGCGGACTGCACAAGTTTATGCGGCCACACTCGTTTTTGTGCGGACCGAACAACTTTGTCACTCCAGGTAAAGAGTGCGGACAACACTCAATATTATGCGGTTGTACTCAGGTAAGAGATGCACCGCCTTTGCTAGGGTATAAATAGGGGTTTCCACTACTATTCATCCTTTACGCTCTCTGAATTCTCAAGCCCTAATAAAAACTGTGCACTACAAAACAATTGTTCCACAATCACACTCACTTCATCAAGCTAGATTCCTACTTGCATCACCCACTACTGGTATGTTCAATACATGTAGATTTTTCTTTATTTTTTCTCAATTTGTTTTATTTCTTTGAGTAGTTTAGTTAATTTTAGGCCTAAAAATGTCAAATGTTCTTAAATTGTGCTTCAAAATCATGTGGGTAGTGATATACATGCTAATTAGGGACTGGGTAGACCAATAATTGTGTCAATTTGTACACACCATGCTTGAACTTTAATTTTTTTTGCATAAACCCTAATTCAGTGGCGATGAAATTCAAATTATGCGGTCCGCATAACTGGAAAAGAGGGTGTTAAGTATGATCGAGCTGTGCAGACCGCACTCAAAATTTGGTAGTCTGCAGAAGAGGTATGCGGCGGCACAAAAATGTTTGCGGTCTGCACTCAAAACTTCAGAGAAGCTGTAATTTAAAAGTGATTCTTGTGCGGACGCACTCAGTTTTGTGCGTTCCGCGCTCGGGGTTATGCGTACGCACTCCAAAATTATACGGTCCGCACTGAGCAGTCTGCGACAACACTCAGTTTTGTGCGGTCCGCACTGCCTCATCACTGACTGCTTCTCTACAAATGTGCTTCAACTGTTGAATTCAACTGACAATTGGAATTTGTAATGCGGACAATGGTTAGATCTCGCAAAAAAGGTGATTCATCAAAAGGGAGGGGTGAGCCCTCCCGAGGTCAAGGCCGAGGAAAGAGTAACCTAATATCGCATCTATTTTTCTTTTCCTTTTCAGCAATTATGAATACCATCGAGAATGTCTCCGATATCGTGATTGGGTAGAAAAAATGTTGTCTGCCGCTCCTGTTGAAGAAAGGTCTTGGAAATACTTCTCTGCGAAGTATGGTTGGCTTGTAAAGACCCATGGTAAGCAGAGTTTTTCTTACTTCCTGCCTTACCTGAGTTTTTTTATTCTCGTTTAACTTTTCCCTTTTTGATAGAGTGTTTTGCCCGTGGGGTGTCTGGTTCATCGCTCCGGAAGATGTATTTGTCCCATGCTCAGGATATCCTTGCCAGTTCCTCTTCCTCAAAGAGGAAAGTTAGTGATCCCCATTCTGAAGAAGAAGAAGAAGAAAGAGAGGGTGCTTTGATGCACCGGTCGCGAAGGAGGCGGGTAATTTTGGATGATGAGTCTGCCCCCAGGTCCATTCCTTCCGTGTTTGCAATTAGACCCTCTTCTTCTTGAGATGATTCTCAGTCCCCAATTCGCGATCCTGTTGATCGTCTTTTCCATGAAGGATTTGATCTCACCCCCGATGATGTTCCCTTAGAAACTGTTTTTCCCGACTCTTTGAGAGTGAAAGTTCCGTCGGTTCCCCGCATCTCTGCTATTTCTGCTCCTCTTGCTATTACGGCTTCTGCCGTTCCTCCACCCATGATTTATGTTTCCTCAATTCCTTATTCATTCGTGCCTATTGTTGTGCCCGTAGTTCCCTCGGTTCCTGGACCGTCTATCTCCATTGCTTCTCCCTCCGTTCCTGCTTCCATGCATTCCCTTAAGGAAGAAGGTTCTTCCAACAGGGAGATGAGGAGGGTTGGGATTGAGGTTCCAACCGAAGGGAGTCTCTTTAAAAGACGGGAAAGCCTGAAGTGTGGCTCAAATATCTGATTGGTTCTGAAGAGAAAGCCAAACTCGCCAGCCATTCAACTCTCACGTGGGCTAATGAAGTGGTGCACACTTCTTTGAAGGTATAGCGTAGTTTATTCTTACATCTGTATACCTTTTTATGTTTAAATAGTTTTATCGTATTTAACTATTTAAATTTTTCGTAGATGCATCTTATTGGCTTAGAGCTTATGAAGAGAGTTTCAAATTCAGAAAATGAGTTGAAAGAGTTGCGGGAGCTTCAAGTTGATTTTGACAATATGAAGGCACAATATGATGGCTTAAGGGTGGATATGGATGCTCTAGAAGAGGAAATGAATACCTTGAGGAGGCAATTGAGGATTACAACAACGGAGTTCGCAGTAGAGAAAGCTTCTTCCAGCCAAGCTAATAAGAATAAGAGTATTCTTGAATCCTCATTTGCTGAGCAGTTGTCGCAAGCCACGAAGGAGATCAGGAACTTGAAGCACCTGCTGAGGCAGATGGAGGAATACTCCGGTGAGCTTGTACAAACTCTCTCCAGGACTCAAAAGGAACTTCGTGAAGCTTTAGCCAAAGTCCGAACTCTGGAGGAGTCAGTTGTACCCTTGAGGGTTGCCCTTGAAGCTGCCGAAGTCGAGAAAGATGGATTGAAGCTTGATATCCAGGCGTGGTCAAAAGATTATATTGACCTTGAAGAAGCGGCTGTCGTTGATGTGAGTTGGGCATACATGAATGCTCTCCATGACACATTAATGGAGATGAGCCAAGTGGGATTTGACCTCGATGCTGAAATTGCTAAATCCAAAGAGGCCATGGAGAAGACCCAACGGGGTCTTGAACTTTCTCCATCTTATGAAGCCCGTGATGCTCATGCCTCTTCTCCTCAAGTAGTTGTCGTTCCTCCTGAAGAAGTCAACTCTCCTCCTCCTGAAGAATGAAGATTTGTTTACCCTTTTTTATTATTTGGATTGGTGTGGTTACCCCCAACTCCATCGGGGGTAAGTTTGAAACTCTAAAGTCCCCAACTGACAACTTAGGGGCACTAAAAATGTAAATATTATGCGGCTGCGTACTAGTTAGTACTTAGTTTTAACTTAGCCGCTATTTTATATTAATGCAATTTGAAGACTTTTGTTTCGAGTTTTGGTTTTACTCTTTAAGTCTATTGCATGTTTTGTTTTTCTGAGGTTTTTGTTTGCACCTCTTAACCTTTTTCATGAAAATGTATAAATCACTTGAACCTTTTCATAGTAGGTGCAGTATTCGTATAAGATTTAAGCCTTTGTATATGATAGGCTTTAATTATGAGCTAGGGCCCTTTTTGATTGATACTTTAATGAAGAAGACGTCTCAACTTCATTGTAATACAATATAGTGATAGGAATTGCTCACATGTTTAAGGATGTTTTTGTGGAAAGTTTTTGTTTGAACTTCCACGACATTTTACATGTGTTATGATTATCATCTAAAACACATGTTGCAACTATTTTCTTTTAACAGATTTGATACTCACTTGTATTTCGCGACTGTTTTTCATAGGTAACAGTTTTTCCGAGTTAATACAAGGAAATAACTGTTTTTCATTAGTAACAGTTTTTGTAAGTATTGGGGGTTTTACCCGCAACTGTTTTTATTTGCAACAGTTTTGTAATAAATACGAGAGAAATTCTTTGTAATTTGTAACTATTTTATTTGATAACAGTTTTCTGAATAAATACAAGAATTCTGATCTTTCATCCGTAACTGTTTTATTTGATAACAATTTTTGAATAAGTACAATGATGATGATCTTTTACCCTTAACTGTTTTTGTTACAACAGTTTTTGTATAAATGTAAAGACGTACATTTCTTCCTCGTAGCTAATACTTTACCTTTTATCCTGAACATGGTTCGAAGGTTTTTTTAAAGTTTAGGCTTTGTAATTCTTGTGCTGTAGTCTTCAGTTCATTTAATTTTGCTCGTATCACTTGACTTGCTGGGTAAATGGTTCTTTTAGGCTCGAGCTTTTGACTTTCAGTAGTCTTTTTTGCTGCATCTTGGCCTTTCATATTATATAGCCCCCAAGTGTTTGAGCTTTGAAGAATGAGATCTCGAGCACTTGATTATTCCTTCTTTATGGTCCTTTCCCTGAAAAAAAGAAAACGTACGGGACTCAAAGGTATATACTTTTTCAGATGATGACTGCTTAACCCTTTGAAACGTCCATCAGAAAGTGTAACCCTAGACCAGGAATTGTGTTATTTCCTCGCGTCTTTGCAGGTCTAATATCATCATTTGGTGATGGGCTAGCTTTTTGCCTATCATCTAAATTTTTATGTAGAATTTAAATAAAATAAAATCGAACATGCGATACCTGACCGGGGGTACTTATTTTCCTTAGAAGTAGTACTTCTTCAAGTGGATGGCATTCCAGCTTGTTGGTGGAATTTCTGCCGTCCATGGCTTCCAACTCGTATGCGCCTTTCCCTGCTATGCCTCGGACTTTGTAAGGTCCTTCCCAATTTGGATTCAGCTTGCCAGCACCTGCCTCTTTTGTTGATTGGAAAACCTTTTTAAGTACGAAGTCCCCAATCTTAAAATATCTAGGATGGGCTTTGCGATTGTAATATCGCTCTATGATTTGCTTTTGAGCTTCCATCCGTATTAAAGCTGCTTCCTTTCGTGATTCGAGCAAGTCCAGATTGATCTGGAGTTCGGCATCATTTGCTGGTTCCATAGCTGTTATAACCCTTAAACTCGGTTCACCGATTTCCACGGGTATTAATGCTTCCGAGCCACAAACAAGTGCGAAGGGAGTCCCTTCCGTGGCTGTTTTTGATGTAGTTCTGTATGCCCATAATACTGCCGGTAATTCGTCAGGCCAATTCCCTTTGGCTTTATCTAACCGCTTCTTTATGTTGTTGACGATGATTTTATTCGTAGACTCAGCTTGTCCATTAGCTACGGGATGATATGGCGTTGAGGTAATCCGTTTAATTTGCCAACTCTCAAAGAATTCTGTGATTTGAGAGCCTATAAATTGTGGGCCATTATCACACACGATCTCTTTCGGAATCCCAAATCGGCATATTATGTTTTGCCATAAGAAGCTTTTGACCTCCTTTTCCCGCACTTGTTTAAACGTTTCTGCTTCCATCCATTTCGTTAAGTAATCAGTAAGTACGAGTAGAAATCATACCTGTCCTTTAGCTGGGGGGAAAAGGTCCCACTATATCAATTCCCCATTTCATGAAGGGCCATGGTGATATGACTGAGTGCAACAGTTCTGCTGGTTTATGCATATTGTTGGCGAACCTCTGACACTTGTCGCATTTAGATATGAAGTTTTCTGCATCTTCTTCCATCTTAGGCCAATAATACCCAGCTCAGATTAAGGTTTTTACCAAGGTTCTTGCTCTTGCATGATTTCCACAGTGTCCTTCATGGACCTTTTTTATCACGAACTCCGTCTGATTAGGTCTGAGGCATTTAGCTAGGGGTCCACCGAACATTTTGCGATACAATGAGTTGCGGACTAGACAATATCATGTTGTTTTGCGGCGAAGCGCTTGAGGTGCTTTCTTGTCTTCAGGTAAGGTACCATTCTGCAAAAAATTGAGAATTTCGTTTCTCTAACCCCAAGTTAAATTATTGAAAGATACCTCGTTCCTGTCTTGGTCGATTGCTGAATGGAAGAGGTGGACAACAATGGCGTTGTCTTTGTTTGTTACTTTTGTAACTGCCGCGAGGTTTGCTAATGCATCCACTTCTGCATTTTCTTCTCTAGGTATTTGTATTATCTTCCATGTTTCGAACTGTCTTACAAGTTCCCGTGCCTTTTCTTGATATTGTTGCATTCGAGTTTCTCGAGCGATGTAAGTCCCATGCATCTGATTTACCACCAATTGGGAATCATTGTTAATTGTGATTTGCTCGATTGACAGCTCCCGTGCCAGTTCTAAACCTGCAATAACAGCCTCGTACTCTGCTTCATTGTTAGTTATATGATAACATTTAATATCTTACCGTATCTTTTCACCTGTAGGTGATATTAAGACGATGCCTAATCTGGCCCCTTTTATGTTAGAAGAGCCATCTCTAAATAGGGTCCACTGACCTGGATTGATTTCGTTAAAGAGTTGTAACTCCTTTTCTACCTCAGGGGTAATACTGTTGCTAAAGTCAACTACAAAATCAGCTAATATTTGTGATTTGATTGCTGTTCTAGACTGATATGTTATATCATGTTCACTTAATTCTATGGCCCATTTGGCTAATCTTCCTGGCAATTCTTGCTTATGCAAAATATTTCTTAAAGGATAAGAAGTCACGACAGTGATTGAATGACATTGAAAATAAGGACGTAATTTTCTTGATGCCATTATTAAAGCTAAGGCTAATTTTTCTAGATGTGGGTATCTAGTTTCAACATCTAATAAAGTTTTACTTACGTAGTAGATAGGTGATTGCTTACCTTTCTCTTCTCTTACCAGTATTGCACTTACAACAATTTCTGAAACAACCAGGTAGATGTACAATTTTTCCCATTCTTTTGGCTTTGAGAGCAATGGTGGCTTTGATAAATAAATATTCAAATCTCTGAGGGCTTGTTGACATTCTTTAGTCCATTCAAACTGATTTTGTTTTTTAAGAACTGAAAAGAATTTAAAGCTTTTTTCGGAGGACCTATAAATAAATCTTTCTAAGGCGGCTATTCTTCCTGTCAATCTTTGAACCTCTTTTTTATTTGTTAAAATATCAGGTATTTCCTCTATAGCTTTTATTTGAGCTGGATTTACCTCTATTCCTCTGTTAGATACAAGGAATCCTAAAAACTTACCTGATTGTACTCCGAAAGCACATTTTTCCGGATTGAGCTTCATATTATACCTGCGTAAGATATCAAAAGTAGTAGAGAGATGCTGGAGATGATCTTCCGCTTGTGTTGACTTTACAAGCATATCATCAATATAAATTTCCATTGTCTTTCCTAAATGTTCTTGGAACATTTTAGTTACTAACCTTTGGTAAGTAGCTCCTGCATTCTTTAAGCCAAAAGGCATGCCGTTATAACAGTAAGTCCCCCTGTTAGTAATGAAGGAGGTTTTTTTCTCGTCTGAGGGATCCATTTTAATCTGATTATAGCCAGAGTATGCGTCTAGAAAACTTAATAATTCGTGACCTGCGGTAGTATCAATCATCTAATCTATATGTGGTAAAGAAAATGAATCTTTGGGGCATGCTTTATTTAAATCAGTATAATCTACACACACCCTCCATTTGCCTTTCTTTTTAGGTACCACCACTGTGTTAGCTAGCCAGTTAGGATACTTTACCTCTCGTATGGAACCTATGTTCAAGAGTTTTTGGACTTCATCGTCAATCACTTGATTCTTGAACGTTCCTTGCTTTCTTTTCTTTTGTTTAACAGGTACGAATGATGGATCTTCATTCAGTTTATGAGTCATCACTTATGGTGGAATACCTATCATATCTAAATGGGGACATGCAAAACAATCCGCGTTAGATTTTAAATAATCGATTAACATACCTTTTTGCTAGGGGGTTAACCTCTCTAGCAATCTCGTGCCAACATATAACTTTTTCTCGGGCTTTTGTTCAGACAACAGAACAACCTCGAGTGCTTCCGCGGTTGTTTTGATATGCTCGTCTTCTTATGGTTCACGAATGAAGTCTGGTCTAGAATCTATGTCTGCGTGATCCAACATATTTTCGATGATAATAGGACTTGCCTCGCTAGTGTCTTTTCCCGTACCTGTTTAAATATTCATTTCTTTTGTACATGATTGATCAAAGATTTTTTCCGTACCTATTTTGTCATTGGCTTCCGTTTGGAAGACTCCAACGTCTTCGGTATCTTTTTTGTTGTGAAGTGCTATCGAGTTTATATTTCTGGAAGTTTGTTGGTCATCTCTAATTTGTCTCACTCCCCATTCTGATGGGAATTTTATCACCTGATGTAAGGTGGATGGGACCGCTTTCATATCATGAATCCATGGTCTTCCCAAAATGACATTGTAAGCCATCTCTGTATCAATGACTTGAAATTTTGTGTTTTTGACCACTCCTTCAGCGTAAGTATTAAGTTCAATCTCTCTTTTGGTTATCACGGTAGAATTATCGAACCCAGATATGGCTCGCGCCTTTGGGATCATTTGATTTTCCACTAGCATTTCTTCCACGACTTTTATCAAAATGATATTGACTGAACTTCCTGGATCAATCAATACTCTTTCAACGTTAGTATCATGAATAAGTAAACATATTACCAACGCATCATTATGAGGAAGCATCAGTCCACCAAAGTCTACATCATCAAAGGTTATTTTGTCTTCATTTGGATCTTTTCGAACTCGCTTTCCATGGGTATTTGTGATAGTTGACTCTAATTGACAAACTATTCCATTTACTTCCTCTCCTCCATGTATCACATTAACAATTTGCTTTGGAGAGGGAGGCTTTTGAGGCTCCTGCCTGTTCTTCATGTATGTATGTTTACCTTTATCACTAAACAACTCTGTTAAATAGCCCTGTTTTAATAAATGTTCTATTTCACCTTATAAAAATCTACAATCTGCGGTTCTGTGTCCATGATCATTATGGATTTCTCCTATTTGGATTTGACCGCATCTCTTTGGGCCATTTGACTTTGTCTCCCATATTTCTCAGTATTGAGACAAGTTCGGTAGTGTTTACGTTAAAGTTACGGTCCCCAATTCGGGTATTACCTCTGGACCGTTCATCTCGATCTTTCCTGGATCTAGACGAGGATGAGCCTATATCTCTTCCTGACGGTCTAGTATTTTCGAACCTGGGACGTGTGTCTCATCCCGAGGGTCCTAAGTAAGGATCGTACCTGTTTTTACCTGATCTTTTCTCCGGATCTAGACGTCTGGATCTGGAATACTCCTCGTCTTTTGATCGAGCAATGATATCTTCTTCTATTATGAGTTTAGTACTATACCTGTTGTATACATTGTTCCACGTCGTAGCTACAAATTCTCTTAGATTTTCCTTAAGTCGTCTCGTGGCTTCTGAGCTTTTATCGTTTAAGTTGCTTGAAAATTCCATGGCTGCCCAATTATCAAGCACCCTGGGTAATTGCATTCTTTCTCGTTGAAACCTATCTACAAACTCACAGAGTAACTCCGTGTCTCCTTGCTTTATCTTGAATATGTCTTCCATTCTTTTCTCAACGTTTTGTGCACCAGAGTGTGCTTTTATAAACGAATCTGCAAGCTCAGCAATAGAATCAATAGAATTTTTGGGGAGAAGAGAATACCTGGTTAAGGCTCCTTTTAAATGTTTCCCCAAATTTCTTGACAAGGACTGATTCAATCTCTTGTTTTGTTAAATTATTGCCTTTTACTCCAGTAGTGAAAGCAGTCACATGATCACGTGGGTCAGTTGTTCCATCATATTTAGGAACATTAGGCATTTTGAACTTCTTGGGTATAGGCAAGGGCGCTGCACTTGGCTTCCAGGGCTGTTGAGAATATCTATCAACGTCGATGCCTTTGATAATCGGCGGTACTCCAGGGATTTGCTCGATGCGATCATTCTGTTCTTTCATTTGTTTTTGCATGGTTAGCAATAAATTTTGTAACTCAGAGTTATTAGTCATACCCGGTCTTGCTTCAAGAGATTCATTTGGGGTGTCACCCCTGGCTGAATTTATTAACCCAGACTGAGGATTTTCCGCGATGATTGTATTATTTGGATGGGGTGTTAATGGTGTTGGTTGTGCTTGTGGTAATCCTCTTGCAAACTCTTGCAAAGCTTGCCCCACATATTCAGCAATCATTTGCTTTATTCGATCCTGCTCTATCGTTTGCTCATTATTGTTATGATGATTATCGGATCTTTCCGGGGATGAATCCCTTGAACCTCGCGGGGTTCCTCGAGGAGTTGGAACTGGGGTTCCATTTTCCTGCTGGTTGTTGTCGTCATTATTGTTTTTGTTGTTGTTGGAATTCGACATAGTTTAAAGGATATCGATTGGAAAATAAACTATGACTATCAGATTCCCGGTAACGGAACCAATTTGTTTAACCAAAGAATTTTATTCCTTGACCAAAGCTATTTAAGATGAACTCAGGTTACTGATAATCAAGAAAATAATACGATAAATAAAGGAAAATTGAGTAATGAACAATATTGTAGTATGCGAAAAGTAAAGTCGATTGTATTCGAGAATTCCCCTCCTCTTATGGGTTACGTTTCTTCCCTTTTATATAGGGATTTCCTAGTATAACGTTTTGGTTCCTATAATGATTGCTCATTAATGGCTAATTATTATATTAATGAGTCGTTACAAAGGATCATCAAAGGATAACTGTAACTGTTGTATAGGAGTTACGTAACATATAAGTCATTAACTGTTGATTCTCGAATATGTCCGCAGCTTCGTCTGGGTTCATTATGACCGTGTCTCTTGCTCTTCAATTGGCTTCACTCGTGAGTTTATTGACCGTGCCTCTTTATCTCGTACTCTCTTATAAAATTATGTCCATTTGTAGCGCTTTCCTTGGTCCACGTAGCGGGTTGAGTTGTCAAGGACTTGCTTGCGTGTGAGACTCTTTTTTACCAATACACTACCCTCTTATGATTTGTTTTTAGTAAGCATTGGGGATAATGCTTACTCTTTTTCTAGGGGGTGGTCTATTTTGATAGCTTGATGATTTGGATGACTGTTATGACATTTGATCACTTTTTGGGTCTTTAATAACTTAAATATTCTTTTTCCTTTTTCTCTTATATTTACTCTATCCCTCATTATGTATATAATCTTCCCCCTTGTATACATTCATTTGTCTTACTTTTAGTAGTTTCTTTCATAGCTTCTTTGTTTTGCTTTCCTAATAGTATAGCTTCTTAATTACTTTATTAGCTTCTTTTTTATTTGTTAACTTCTTCTTATGTTTTAACGAACAATAAGCCTTTAGTTTTCTTAATGACACGGTTCTTTCCAAAGATGGGTCTTTTGTGAACCAGGTGACTCTTCCCAATGATGGATGGCGTGACAACCTTCTCAAGGGATTGAGTCAGTTTTTTTTATGCTTAGGAAAGAACAATTAGTAATGAACAAAAGGGTCAAGCATGTTTCACTTGGTACCAACACACTTAACTATGCGCTTATGGTTAAAAACAAGTTTTTGTAAATAAATAGCTCTAGCTAGTGACCTTGTGAATCTTGTGTTGACTTAGGCAACCATCAGATGGTTTAGATGAACTGTAGAGATTTTCTATCTTTAATGAGATTGTTGTGGGCCCTCGACTTCTATCTCTTTAACAATCCGGTTGTGTGAGAGGTGAGGTATTTTGTTACAAGTCCAAGTACCCGTGCGAATGGTCTAGAACTTGCCCCACATGTGTTTCTAGGCAAAATTCTAAGTTAGCTTGGCTTGAGAAGTGATTGTAGGATCTCCTTGACTCGTTTTAAAATTTTTCATGGCCTACCAATTATATCATCCTTAGTACACCCTTTTGATCATATAGAATTTCTTTTCAATAACCACATTACAAGCCTTTAACCGTTTTATAGTGAATATCTCTTGGCACCCGATTTTTCTTTAGCACTCATGTGATTCAAATGGCAAGAATAAGTTTAGGGGAGAGATGAGGAGTTTAAAGATGGTTTCAAGGAAAAATAAGACAAAAGAAATGAAAAAGAGGAAAAGGCAAATAAAAAGGAAGGAAGAACAAAGAAAAACACAAAAAGAAAGTGAATAATGTGAAAGGGTTGAAAAGAAGCAAAAAGAAAAGAAGAAGTGTGAAGCATGGAGAAAGAAAAGAAGGAGATCGTGAATAGTATGACAAAGAAATAGTGATGTCAAGTCTTTCTAATCCCCCTAAGGGAAAAGAAAATTACTCAAAGACTCGGAAAAATATGAGCCAACAAGAGAATATGAAGTGCTAAAGGAAAGATGAACTGATTCCAATCCGATATTACCCTCCTTAATCCAAAAGCCTTCATTACATGCCGAAAAATCCCTACGTGATTTCGAGCCGAGCAAGCTTACATTAGTGGTGATCTACATGAGGGGCAAGTATATGGTACTTAGAGTCGGCCTTGTGATATTCTTTTGAGAGTGATGAGCGAATCATCCTCTAGTCATTGTTTTGAACTCTTCATTCGTGAGTGAGATGAGCTTCCGGAGAGTATAGGAGGAGGAGTTTGAGATCCACAACAACTTGCATGAAAGTGTGAGCTTCCTTGATGATCAAAGTCAATCCTTGATGCTCAAGTGTCACATTAGAGCCATTTATGCGTCAATTTTCAAATCATAGGCTTAATAATGATTCATGAGTGTGTGGGTAATTGTTGGTCCTAATTGATTTGTGTTTTGACTTAACTTAGGATAACTCAAATATCCCCTTTTCTATTGGAGGTGGGAATTGCCTTAATTGCTTGAGGACAAGAAAAAGCTTAAGTTTGGGGGATTTGATAAGTAGGGATTTTGACTGCTTATTTACCCTCATTTACTTGAGTTTTAGCTCTAAAATGCTTAAAGGTATCCCGAGAACTAATGAAATGAGATTTCTTGCAGGAATATTGGGAAACGAGAAAAAAAAGTGAAAATCAACTCAAAAAGGAGTCAAAATTGGACAAGGACAAAAACAGAGCAAAAATGTTTAGAGTGTGAACCGCACAATTTTGTGTGCAGCCGCAATCAACGACGGAACTCTGTCATCTTCGGCTTCACAGTGTGCGGACCACATAATTCTAGTGCGGCCGCAGAAGAGAGGTTCAGATACTTGGAAGTTTATAGAACCAAAGTTGTGCAGACTGCACAAGTATTGTGCGTCCGCAGAAGTCAGTGTGCGGCCACATTCATTATTATGCGGACCGTAGAGGAGTTGATTCAAAGAACCTCAAGTTGAATTTGTGTGGACCTCAGGGAATTTTGTGCGTCCGCAGAAGCCCGTGTGCGGCCGCAATCACTATTACATGGACCGCATGAAAAGAGATTCAGAGAATACCAAGTGAAGGTATGTGGTCCGCACGATTTTTGTGTGGTCGCAGAAGCCAAAGGAGCGGTCGCACTCACTTTTGTGCGGTCTGCAGACTTAAGTCCAGATCCCAGCTCAAGCCATGTGTGCGGTCGTACTTAGAATTATGCGGCCGCACAACTTCCGCATGGGCATTTTTGTCAGATATTTCCAGCTTAGTATAAATATGACTTTTTGTCATTTTTAGGTTAAGTTTAGTTTTTGGAAGAGCACTTGTTCCGTTTTCTTTTAATGCTTTTAGTAATATTGTACTAGATTTGTCTCCAAACACTAAGTTTCATCCCATAATCAAATATTATGGATTCTATCTTTATTTCTTCTTTAACTTCTGTATTTTTCATGAGTAGCTAAATTTTTAGCTAGGGTTGTGACCCAACCCTAGTGTGAGTATTTGATAGGTGTTTAATTTAGGGATTGTTTGTGATTGGGCTAGTGATATTTAGCCTAGTTCTTGCTAGAACTCAAGAATTAATAGTTGCAAACATTGATTCATGCCTAATTGACTTAGTCTCTACTTGAGAAAGAGGGACTAAGTCTAGGAAAACATGGCTAACAAGGAATTGGGGCAAACTCAAGAAATTGATAGCCCCAATTAAAGGGTTGAACCTAGAGATAGTAATACCCGACTTGAGCTAATATCACTTGTATTGTGCAAATACCCATTTGGACTTGAGAAAGACAAATTAGGAAAAATCACTCAAACTACCGAGAGGTATAAAGTGAATAACCGGGTGTGATTTCTATATTACGACCGACTAATCAAACTTTCCTTAGAGTTTACAACCCATTAGATAACCACCAAGGTAGAAGTCACGACCCTAGACCCTCTTATCAATTGAAAAACTCAAAACCAAAAATATTGTTCCTTAGTTTTATACTTGCAAACAATAGAGTAAAGTAGAAGTAGAACACCAATCAATATTGTTGAAGTGAAATTTGAGTCAGAACTTGCAATCAACCTAGATATACACCTAATCCCATATTTTAACTCCCTATGGATTTGATCCCGACCTTTGTTGGGTTTGTTATTATATCGACCGCCTCACTACTTATTTGTGGTGTGGATTTGGCCGAGATCAGTAAGCCGTTCTCTGAGGCTATCAAAATTGGGGAGATGGTAGAAAATGGGTTATAAACGAGCCGAATCTTGAGTCATGCTTCCTTTCAGGCCAAATCACAGGCCGTTGAGAATGGTTCAGAGGGTTTGATAAGCATAAACATGAGGCAAGAGGGTGCCATGATGGCTTCCAACTCGAGGGGGGCCGCAGACCATTCAATCAATCATACATGCTTCCTAGGGTCCTACAACACTATTATCCCCCTCATGATGGTGCTTATGCCGTGGCACTACCTCCTTATGCGGTGATGGTGCTTATGTCGTGGCACTATCTCCTTATGCAGTGATGAACGCGCAACCTTATACGCGTCCACAACATTTTACGCTAAACCGAGATCCACCTCCAAAAAATGACCGTTCCTACCAAACTCTATATAATCCACAACCAAATGATCTCCAAAACAATCCTCGCCCAAGAGAGCCTCTTAGAAGGAATCAGTTTACCCCTATTGGTGAATCATACTCGAGCTTGTTCAAAACGATAGTCAGGCTAGGTCTGCTGCACCCAATGGCCCCGAACCGACCAAACCCGAGTCCCCCTCGCACCGGGATAATGCTAGATGTGAATACTGCTCTAGAGCAATGGGACATGATATAGAAGACTGTTGGACTCTTAAAAGAGTAGTGGAATACCTCATCGAGGTCAAGGCAATAATGATTAGGGATGAAGATGCCCCTAATATGATGAACAATCCTCTGCCTACTCACACCAATGGGCCAGTAGTTGGAATGATTTGTCAAGATTAGGAATTTGATCCGGCACTAAAGGCCATTGCAGCCATTGCCGACACAAAAGAAAAGCCAAAAAATGGTCTTCCCAATGTGACGGGAGTCTTGATAGCCGATCTTTCTATTCTTTATGGGTCCGAACTATTTCAGGGTGTAATTCGGATGTTTTACTTTATTGTCTTACTTTCCAATGTAAACCGTTCTATCTTTAAAATGCAAATAAATTAAATCACTATTTCATCGTCCATGTCTCTTTTCTTGACTTTGTCACTTCTCTTATTCTTTTTTTCAGTTCTGGTTAAATGCATATTTTAATGACATGACATGCTTGCAGACTTCATGCCCATATCCTAAAATGTTGTCAGACCCAAAAATAATGAATCAAGAAACATAATGCTTTGAAGACAAGACTTGTATGAAAATAAATAGAAAATTGGAACGAAGTTGAGATTCTCTCTCTTCGGAACATTGTTAAAGTCGATATTGAGGATACAAATTGGGTCAAGAACCGATCGGAACAATTGACACTGATTGATGGAAAACAATTGGCCGTAGTTTGTCACGGGCAATTGTACCAACAAAGAATGACTAGTGCTTACAACAAGAAAATGCGGCCCAGGAAATTTGAAATAGGACAACTCATTCTGAGACATGCTTCCCACCTCATGAAGAAGTGAAAGGAAATTGGCACCAAATTGGAAAGGTACATGCATTATAACGACAGTACTACCAAAAGAGAGGTTGTACCTGCAAAATAGCGACATAAATATCCCTGAAACAACTGTCAACATGGATGTAGTCAAAAGGTACAATTGTTTGACCTTTTATGAAGCATTAATATTCTCTGATTGGGATGACGAAGGCTATCATTCTCTCTATCTAAACACCATTAACCCTTTTGCCAACCCTTTGAGCCGGTTGCCTTTCCTTGATTACCCTCTTTGGAACCTGAAAGTGTTATTGAAAAGAAAAAAGAAGAAAAAATAGATGAAAAGAAAATAAAATGAAAAAAAAGAAGGAAAAAGAAAAGGAAAAAGAAAGGGAAAAGAAAACAAAATAGAAGAAAAACAAAACAAAAATCAAAACAGTTCATGTTCGCTGAATTGCGTTCAACTTGATTCCGAAAGGATACGTAGGAAGCCTCTCTATTGAGTTCAGTCACACCAAAATAAAAATCCACATTCCCAAAAAAACTGAAACTGGGGAAGATGTTATAATGGTTCGGCGATGGTTTCGCCTGAAAAGTTCCAAAGTTATAATTCTATCCAAATTCTTTTATCCCAATTATTTTTCAAGTCCTTCCGATCAATCGACAAAGATGTTCCAAATTTGAGGATACAGTTACTTGGATCTGATGCAACCAAAATGAAAGAAATAAAATGAGAGAGTCTTATTGGTGAAAACCCTCACGGTCACCGTAAGGCGATGAGAAATAAATAAACTGAAATAAAAGAATCTTGTTAGTGAAAACTCGCAAAGTGCACTATAAGGCGATAGTGTGAAGAGAAATGAGAGAGGTCAGATGGTGAAAACCTGCAAAGGGCACCACTGATCGAAAAGATGATCCTCATAGCCATTGGCACTGATATAGTCCTGGGCAAGGTTTTCCGATTCTAAGGAAAAGCTGCGATGAGTTTCTGAGAGTCCGACGGTTTACATTGATCATGTGTCCAGTCCAAAAGGCATGTCAACTTCATTGAAGTCCGCATGAACTCCAGATAAGTCCTTCTTTAATTTCACCGAAAGGGATACCTCTTGTCCAAATTCATTGTCCATTCCACTATTTGCTTTTCTTTGAATCTCTTTCGGTCTAACTCTGTTCTGAAACTAAGACAAATAAGGGATGGTAAGACTGATTTACAAGGCTCTTGTTTTATATGAGCTAATATGCAAAAGGGGCACCCAACCTCGGTAGGGGCATCATGTCGACCTCGACTGGCCATAGCGGCCGATGCTTCGAAATCAAAAACTATTGGAAGGAGAAAATCAAATTGTAATGCCTACAAGGGAAAAATAAAGTTGAAAGGTTAAATCCCAAGCGGCTAACCGTCTTGGCAAATTTCGAAAAGCCAAAGGTTCCCCAATGCTCTGAAAGTAAAATTAGAAGAAAGATGTGAAAATCCTACAAAGGCCAAATAAAGTTGAAAAAGGTTAAGTCCCACACGGCTAACCGTCTTGGCAGAGTTTGTAAAGCCAAGGGTTTTCCAATTCTCTGAAGTTAAAATTGGAAGAAATAAGTCAAGGGCCTACACGGGCAAAATAAAGTTGAAAAATGTTAAGTCCCACGTGACAAACTGTCATGGAAAAGTTTTGGAAAAGCCAAGGGTTCTCTAGGTCCATAAGTGCAATCAGTATTCTGGAAACAACCAGTTCCAGTTGAAATTATCATCAAATAAACCGATCGTGATCAAGTGTCTGAAAGACTCAAGGCCACAAAACCAAACACCATTTCAAACTAACAATTGTTCTTTGTCTGAAAAATAGGAAACAAGTGCAATCCAAAAGCAACCTTGCAAAATGATGGTGCAACCAAAAATAATAATGTGGAGGCTAAAATATCTTTGTAGCAGCAACAACTCCAAAAAGGGAAGTCTTCTCCAAATTCTTTCCAACATCTTACTCATCCTCAAAATAAAAGAAGAAAGAAAAGAAAGAAAATTCAAAATCATGGTGGTATAGGGTCTCCAATTCCTAGCTACATTTTCCAACATAGGGTCTCCACTCCCTAATTGATTTTTATTTTAGATATAGGATCTCCACTCCCTAGTCTCTTTTTCCAACATAGGGTCTCCTCTCCCTAGCTGCTTTTATTCTAGACATATGGTCTCCACTCCCTAGTCTTCTTTCCAACATAGGGTCTCCACTCCCAAGTTGATTTTATTATTGAAATAGGATCTCCACTCCCTAATATCTTATCCAACATAGAGTCTCCACTCCGTAGTTGATTTTTATTTTAGACATAAGGGTCTTCACTCCCTAGTCTCCTTTTTCAACATAGGGTCTCCACCCCCTATTTGATTTTATTTTAGACATAGGGTCTCCACTCCCTAGTCTCTTTTCCAACATAGGGTCTCCACTCCCTAGTTGATTTAATTTTAGTCATAGGGTTTTCACTCCCTAGTCTTCTTTTTTAATATTAGGTATCTATTCCCTAGTTGATTTTATTTTAGACATAAGGTCTCCACTCCCTAGTATCCTTTTCTAACATTGGGTCTCCACTCACTAGTCTCCTTTTCTAACTTAGGGTCTCCACTCCCTAGTTGATGTTATTTTAGACATAGGGTCTTCACTCCGCATTTACTTTTCCAACAAAGGGTCTCCACTCTTTATTTGATTTTATTTTATACATAGAGTCCCCATTCCCTAGTCTTTTTTCCAACATAGGGTCTTGATGTTTGGCTATAATTATATATTTTTAGTACATTACTTACCTTAGATTTAGGTGCTTTAATGCTAATGTGTAGGTACATTAAAAATGAAATTGGGAGCAACTAAAGATTTTATGTATATTTTAAAAACTACAAGAATAGATTTATGATTATTTAATTATGGAATATATAAGGCTTAAAGTTAACTTACAAAGGAAGACAAAACAAACAAATGCAAAGAAATTGAAAAGAAAGGAAAAGAAGAGAAAACGTGAAATGCAGAAGTTAGGCAGCAAATTGGTAATTGATGCAGCAGCAGGCGACACGAGGGTACAAGCACGCGTTAGAGCATGCAAAGTGATCGATTCCAACCCTGCACTACTATATAATAGTTAGGAGTGATCGATGCAGTTTTTACCCGAAAGGTCGGGATCGATATACACAGGGAGTTAAGATTAGTTGGGAGTTGAGTTTCTATCTAATCTAGCTATGTATATTGCCTTTAATTGTACTTCTAACCATGCTTGGATTTGTTTCGATTCTACGTTTAATACTATTGATTGCTGAAAATAATCTAAGTACAATATTTTTGTACGAGTTTTCTCAATTGATAAAAAGCACTAGAGAAGTGACTTATACCTAGGCGAGTATATAATGGGGTCTAGAATTTAGGATAAACTTGTTATATTTGGGATCATGATATAACGTTTACACATAATTACTCACTATATACCTATCGGTAGTTTGAGAGACTTTGTCCTAATTGGCTCTCTCAAGCCTAATTGGGTGTTCAAACAATGCAAGCAAAATTGGCTCATCTCGGATATTACTATCTCTAGGTTTAAGACTTTAATTGGGGCTATCAATCTCTTGAATTCACCCCAATTTCTTGTTAGCTTAGTTTTCCTAGACTTGGGATCTCTTTCTCAAGAAGAGCCTAAGTAAAAAAGGCACGAATCAGCGATTGCAACCATCAATTCAACAATAAAAGCATGAAACAAGCTAAATATCACTAACCCATAAACAAATAAGCCCAAAAATTGAAGACCCATTAAATACCCACACTAGGGTTGGGTCACAACCCTAATTAATGGATTTAGCTACTCATAATTAAGGTAGAAATCAAAGATGAGGATGAAATATAAGCCATAAAAGTTTATTATAGGAGCAAAATCTAAGAATATAAGCTAAAGCTACTCTAAAATTACTCTAAATGGTAAAGTACGGCTATTCACGAGCTCACTAATACAAAAGCTAAAAATGTGAAAAAGATCTATTTATACACAACTGAAATTACTGGACAAAAATGCCCCTACAGAGGTCCCGTTGACAACATAAAACTGGGCGCGTCCGCGTTTATTCATACGCGGACATGAAATAAGGAGCGCGATCCGCATTTTTCTTCACTTGGATCTAGGCTGGAGTTTGTTTCGCGGACCGTGTAAATACAGTCGCGTACGCGTTCTTCAATCGCGGCCACGTAAAATGTTCGCAGACCGCGTTCTGCAATTTAACTTCACTTGCAACTGTCTGAACCCCTAATCTCGCTCCCAGCGGAATATCAATTGCCTCAGCGTCAGGTGGCATCGCAGTCGCGTAATATTGATGCTGACCGCGTTCTTTGCTTGGCCAAGAATGCAAGGTCTCCGATTCTTTATCTTCCGCTCTTAGCATAATTGCACGGCCGCGCTTTTGTAACGTGGTCAGCGAGCTACTTTGAGCCGACTTCAATCTCTTTGAACTACATTTGCGCGGTAGCATATTTGTAACCGCCTCAGCGGAGGACCATACGCGACCGTGTAATAATAGGGCTGACAGCGCTCCAGTTCCATTATTTGGGTTTGTGCAAGTTCGACTCCGTTATGAGTTCATTTTCGCTTCTTTGCCACATTTTGACCAAAACCTGCAAGTAATCACTTTAAGTTAGTTTTCAGGAATACTTTAACGCATTTTTTACCCAAAACCTAAGCAAAAGAGAGCATAGTAGGCTAAAATCCCTAGTTATCAACTCCCCCAAACTTAAGCTTCTGCTTGTCCTCAAGCAAACAAGGTGATTCCCGCCTCCACAAGAAAAAGAAAGTAGAATTTTAGCTGTCCTAAAGTAACTTCATCAAGCTTCAATTGGAACTAACAATTACCCTAAACACGAATGTGTTATTGACAACATTATGCAATGATTTTCTGAGTTCCATAGGTCTAATGTGACACAAAAGTCTCAAGAGTTGACTCAATTCATCAAAGAGACTCGCTCTCTCACGTAGGTCACTGTGGATCCCAGACTCCTTCTCCTCTACTCTCCATGTGCTCATCTCACCTTATAGAATGTATACTCAAAATCGAGATTGCCAAGAAGTGCGCTCATCACTCTCAAAAGAATGCCACAAATCCGGCTCTAAGTACCATAGGCTTGCCCCTCATGTAAATCACCACTAATAAGCTCACTCAACTTGAAATCCTATAGGGCTTTAGGGGATGTAATGAAGGCTATTATGGATCAATGTCGGATAGATTGAACTAGGATGGTATCATCTTTCCTTAAGCACTCCATTTTCACAATTCGGCTCATGCTTTCTTGATTCTTTGAGTCATTTTCTTCTTCCTTGGGGGAACTAGAGAGACACATTGTCACTCTTTTCTTCTATATGACGCTCATTTTTCTCCTTTTCTCATCATTCCAAGCCTTTCAACATTGTTTTCTTGAATCATTTCAATCTTTACTTTTCTTTTGACATGTTCCTTTTTGGCTTTTCATCCTTTTTTTGCCTTTCCTTTTCATCATTTTGAATGTCTTTCCCCCAAACTTATGTTTTTGACTATTGTTCATCATGAATGCTAAGGAAAGATTGGGTGCTAAGAGAGGGTCATTATAGAACGGATGAAGGCTTGTAATGTGGTTATTGAATGAACAAGGCTTAGGTTCAAAGGGGTTGAGTAAGGATATCATAATTGTAGGCTACGGAAGTTTTTCAAAGTTCAAACGGGACCAAGGAGAGCCTATAATCACTTCTCTAGTCGAGCTACACTTAGAATTTTTTCTAGAAAAATATTCGGGGCAAGTTCTAGACTTGTTGGCACGGGACTTGGACTTGCAATTCAAAACCTCACCTCTCAAGATATTGGATTGTTAAAGAGGCTAGAGTCGAGGGCCCACAACAACCTTGGCTAGGATTGAAGATCACATATGGCTAATAGTAACCACTTGATGATAGCTTTAGTCAACTCAAGATTCTAAAGGTCACAACTAGAGCTAATCTCGTCAGCAAACTTGTCTCTAACCATGAGGTCGAAGGTAAATGTGCCAGTGCCAAGTGAAGCTTACTTGAGTCACTTTTATTCATTACTACTATATATATCAAAAAGAAAAGAAAAACATACTCAATCCCTTAAGAAAGTTGTCACGCCATTCATCGTTGGGAAGAGCCACCCGGTTCACACAAATTCCACCTTTTGAAAGAACCGTGGCATTAAGAAAACCAAAGGCTTATTGATCATGAAAAAAATGTAGAAAGAATCTACAAATTCAAAAAGAAGCTAATAAAGGGAATAAGAAGCTAAGCCATTAAGGAAAATTACAAAAGAAATTATAAAGTAAAAATACGGAAAGTAAAATAAATATGTACAATAGGGGATTGAGATGAATATACACAAAATTGGGAGGAATATATACATGAAATGGTAATTTTTATATACATACCAAAAGTGAAAGTACGAAAATGGAAGTACGATAAGTAGAAAATAAAGAGAAAAAGTATCAAAGTCATTACAGGCTAATCATCAAAATCATCACATTAAAATAAGGCCACCCCCCAAATAAAAATTAGCATTGTCCTCAATGCTATAAGAAAAAGTAGAATAGGGGAGGGATAGAGAGTAAAGAAAACTCCCTATGAGGCCTCTGTCTGCATGAGGTCACTGGCGGTGGCTTGTGGCTGTCCAGAACCATCACCTCCCTCGGGGTCCTCCAGCTAAATCTCCAAGTCATCAGTATGAGGTATCACCACCCTCCTAACTGGCTCTCTGTCAGCCTCCTACTCTGGTATCTCTGTCTGTGCTACAGGATGAGGAGATCCAGAAGAATGTCGCCGGCGGCAGTGAGCTTGGCCACCTCCTTCTTCAACTCTTCTTGTCCCTTCTTCACCTTTCTTACCTGTTTACCCTGGGATTTGATTTCCTTCTCATGGGTGCCCATGGACTCCAGAATCTTCTTTTGTTTGTCAAGGAGACCCTTCAATGTTTCCTCCACTGATGGAGGCATCTGGAGCTATGCTGGAGCTGCCTGAGCTGCTCAGCACTGGACAAGGCAGTTAGCTTTGAAGTAGCTACCTGCAGCCAGTTGTTGATGCGTGCTAAAGTCTGATTTACCCTCAGTACAGTCTGAGGGTAAGCTGATAAAGAAGGCACTGATGGAGGAACTGAAGTATATGGCCCGGATGGTGGATGTGGCATGGCAACAGATGACCCCTCAGTAGTGGAAGGCTCGACCCTAGTGGCCACTACCCCTGGCTCTTCAGACTGGCCAGTGGAAGTGGTGGATTTTTCCTTTGACTTGGGGTGGTCCGGACCCTGAAGGCTGTACCAGGAGAATGACCTCTTCGTCTTCACATTGGTGTGAGAGTCACTTTCTTCTACTCCCTGGTCATCTAGGAACATGGTGAGGAAGTTTGGGAAGGGATATGATCTCTCATCCTTGCTAATAGCTTTGGTAATCTCCCTGGCCATAATATTCCCCACGTTGATCGGGAACCCCTCCATAATAGCCCCCACAATAATAGCCCGGGAGACCGGCATATCAGTGTCATGCGTAGTAGGGTCTATCCGGCTACATACAAAAGTAGACCACCTCTTCGCTTCGAAGCTCAGAGTGTTCTTGTAGATCAAAGCCAGGGTGTCAGCCAAGCTGGGGTAGTACCAGGGATAGATATCACCGATGAAAGCCACGGGCGGGCTAACTCATCCATAGCCACCTTCTACAGATAAAGGGACTCATCCTCGTCATTGAACCCAACATAGTCATTTAAAGCTTTGCCATCACACAAAATCTTCTTGTTCCGGGCCTTGGTCAAATATGTGCCCTTTTTTATGTGGGCGACATTTGCATAGAATTCCTTGAGCAAATACTCGTTAGCCTCCGGTAGGTTGCTGGTGAAGAACTTCCACCCCACTCTCTCGTTGAACTACCTCTTGATATTAGGGTTGCGGGGAAAAAGATCTCGCTCAATAAAGACCATCTCAAGTGTAAGTGACCTTTGAGGCCACCACTCCTGGAGCTTGTGGTAGGCTCTTTCACTCACAAACTGGTCTTGCCATACTGCAGGGTTCCTTGATCTCACTAGCCCCACTGCTTGGGTGTTACCACCCCTCCCGTCGTCCGGGACATCATCATCACTATCAATATTTACTGGGGCTGGTGTGGATGATGGAATTTCTGTTCTTGGGGAAAGGGTGGTGGGGTCACTATATCCCGATGATGAGTGGTGATTTTACCACTCATTTAAGCCTTTTCTCATTAGATTTTGTATTGTTAAATGATAACTTGAGGTCGTTTTTAGTGTGTAATTGCTCTATTTGCAGGAAAATGATGCCATGAAGTGGTTAAGGTAAAATTGGCGTGAAATTGAGCAATATGAGAGTAAAGAAGAGAAAAGAGGGGAGCAATGGCCGAATGCGATCGCATATGCAACATGCG